>KK112495.1:238493-354379 GCA_000611955.2 Stegodyphus mimosarum | reverse complement strand
TTCGCGTGGCTTTCAATTGTAGTTTGAAAGCGAAACTAAATCTTTCTTTTAATGATTATTTAGAGCCTGGGCCGAATTTGAATCCCGATGTACTGGATATTATTTTAAATTTTAGGAAATTCAAAATTGCATTTTGTGCTGATATAGAGAAAGCACTTTTGATCATTGGATTTTCCGAAGAGGATAGGAAAGTATGAAAGTTCTTCTAGTTATCAGAAAATACAAAATAATACGTATGACACGCTTGCCATTTGGTTGTAAGTCATCACCAGTTATTTTAAGTGCAACAATAAAAAGGCACATAAAGCAGTACAGGAATAATAAACCCGAAATATGTTGAAATGTTGAACTCTTCACTGTATGTAGATGATTTATATTTTGGGGGAAATAATGTCGAAGAGGCATTTAAGCTATCTTCTGAAGCTGTGATAATTTTAAAGGAGGCAAGTATAGTCTGCGAAATTTAAAAACTAATTCGTAGAAACTGAGGTCATTGTGGATGCAGAATGGACTTAGCAATGATTCTTGTATTTCTGATTGTGAGTTGAAGGTTTTAGACTTGAATTGGAATCCAGTAAATAATAAATTTTCTTTAGATATCGCAGGATTAATGGGAGTTTAAATACTCTGAAGAGCACAAAGCGTTATGTCTTTCATATTGCAGGAATGATTTTTGATCCGATGGGGTTTGCAGCTCCATTTGTCGTTAGGATTAAGTGTTTTCTACAGGAAATTTGGGGACGTGATACTAGTTGGGATGAGGAACTGCCAGATGACATTAAAATCAAGTGGAGTAACTGGTGTTCTGAAGTTAAATATGTGAAGGATATTTCTGTTCCGAGAAATGTATTTGTTTATTGTGAAAACTTAAATTCAAAAATGGAAATACACGTATTTTGCGATGCGTCTCTTATAGTTTATGGTGCTGCAGCGTGTTGTCGTTACTTAAATGTTAAGGGTGACATTTCTGTGTCGTTTGTCATGTTGAAAAGCAGAGTAGCTCCTTTGAAGAAATTGAGGTTGCCAAGATTGGATCTAATGGCAGCAGTTATAGGAGCTAGATTAGGAAAGTATCTGGGATAGATTTTTAAGGATCTTACTGATAATTTTGTGTATTGGACCGATTCCTTAATTGTCTTGTTTTGGATAAGGGGATCTGCGAAACAATGAAAACAGTTTGTCGGTAATAGAGTGGTTAAAGTACAAGAAAAATCAGATCCCAGGTCATGGAATCATTGCAGTGGAAAGGACAATCCTCATGATTTAGTTGGTAGATGTATGCCAGCTCAGTGTTTGTTGGAAGGTGATCGTTCGTGGTGTGGTCCGCACTGGCTAAAAGGAAAGGACAGTTTTTTTCCTAAGCATTCATTAAAGGATATACCATCGGAAGTAACTGAAATGGAGAGAAAAGGATCTGCTGTGCATACTGCTGTGAATAAGAATTATGTGATTCACGAACTGCTTCATAAATATTCTTCTTGGACAAAACTTTTACGACTTGTAGCTTGGTGTCTCAGATTTATTGTCAGTAGGTCATCAGTTATAAGGACAAAATCAAATTTTCTCCAGACTAGAGAGCTAACCCTAGTACATTCTTGAGTAATCAAGTTTGCGCAAATGCAAGAATTTAGTGAAGAAATAGATCATTTGGAAGAGAAAAGACTAGTGAGTCCTCGCAGTAAACTCAATATGTTGCATTCATTCTTAGACGATGAGGGTATTCTAAGAGTGGGAGGACAACTAAGAAATGCTAGCATCGCACATAACGTAAAATATCCAATCATTATGCCTAAATCACACTATATTACAGAACTGATAATACGATATTATCACTATAAATACCTTCACGGAGGAGCACAAATGCTGCATTCAGAAATCAAGCAGAGGCACTGGATTATTAATGCACGAACAGCTATTCGCAAAAGTGTGACATACTGTCTACACAGAAGGGAACTGTCATATCAAGCAATGTGAGATCTTCCAGCATCCAGAGTGAATCCCTCAAGAGCTTTTTCGAAATGCGGTGTGAATGTTTCCGGTCCCTTCCAAGTTAAATCAAAGAAAGAGCGTGGTGGTCGGGTAGTGAAGATCTACGTTTGTATTTTCGTATGTTTAGTACCAAGGCAGTGCATTTAGAACAAGTTGGAGACATGACGGCAGATTCCTTCATAGCAGCTCTAGAACGATTCATTGCTAGACGTGGAATATCAGAGGAAATGTATAGTGATTGCGGCGCTAATTTTGTAGGTGCCAGCAAACAACTGAAATCATATCGTTCTGAGCAAAAGGTAGCTAGATACTTAATAGAAGAAGAAATTAAATGGAATTTCAATCCGCCTTCTGCGTCACACTTTGGTGGACTGTGAGAAGCCGGGGTAAAGGCTATGAAATATCATATGAGAAGAACAGCTGGTTCTCAAGTTCTAACTTTTGAAGAATTTGCTACCTATTTAGCAGAAGTCGAGGCATGTCTGAACTCAATACCATAGGTAGCGGTTTCAAGTGATCCAGATGAGTTTTTCGTGATTACACAGTGTCATTTTTATAGGAACTTCGCTAACAGCTATTCTGGAACCAAATGTGTGCGACGAGACATTAACACTTCACAGTCGTTGGAAACTTGTTCAACAAATGTCGCAGTCCTTCTGGAGGAAATGGTCTAAGGACTACTTGACTCAGCTTCAAGTTCGCACAAAATGGCATCGTGCTTCAGCAAATATTAAAATAAATGACCTAGTGACCATTTAAGAAGACAACACACCTTCCTTAAAATGTAAGCTTGGACAGATCATAGAAATTTATCCAAGTAATGATTACAGAGTTCGTGTTGTAAAATTAAAAACTGCTGATGGTAAATTCAAGAGAACCATTCACAAACTGTGTGTATTACCAACAGACAGTTAAGTATTGTGAAAAATTTTGAACTTTAATTTGATATTCATTGATATTCATTTGAATTCTTCAAGTTTTAATGTTATTATGTTATTAATTAGTTATGCTATTAATTTTGTGTAATTCATTGTTTACAGCTATGTGTTAATTTAGGCTTAGTATTACTCATTTATACGCATGAACTATTTAATCTAGAAATTATATGTTTACTAAGAATAATGTTAACTAATAATTTCATGTAAGAGGTAGCTTGATGTCCTGAACGGCCATCCATGGGGAGTATGTTGAGATCTCCCATAGAGGGCATAGTAGCACCCCTCAACTTGGGGAGAAAAGTTTCGGTTTGGACGAGAGTTGGCGCGGGTTTTGAGAATGTAGTGTGATGAGTTGTGTAACGCACATTTGCTATGTAACTGTACTATATAATATAATGTAGATGATTAATGTGTTTATTTAAAATGTGAAGCAATTTTGAAAGAGCGTACTTCACAACATCCTTAGAACAGCCTTTGCAGAATACGTATCTACCCTAACTGTTAAAGGTAAAGTAAACGACTCAGGAAGATCTAATAAATTTTATTTAGTCGTTTACTCTACCTTTGACAGATGGAGTAAGTATTTGGCAAAGACTCTGTTTAAGCGCAAGAAAGTTGTTTTAATATTGAAACAAAATCTTACACTAATCGAAAGTTTTGAACATGGCGAATCGACATTAAAGCTCGCCAGAGTTTTTGGAATTGGCGTATAAAATGTTGTCGATATTTATTGTTAAGCAAAGATTGACATTTTGAAAAACACGCAGTGAAATTCAACAAATATTTAAACATTTAAAAAAGCGTATGTAAATTTTAGTATCTTTTTTATAATATAGCATGAAAGGGCCTCAGATTACGAAGCATCGCCGAAAAAAATAGGGTTACAGGAGAAAGTTTCATTTCACACGGAGGTAAATGGCTATTTCACCAAACTAGCCAGGTAACGCTAAGTTGGTTAGTGGCTTCAGCGACTAATTTTTGTCTTCACATTTGGTGAGAAATTAACATAATTCGCCAAGCTTGCCGACCCTTTGGACCAGCCTGTGTAACCTAAATGGTCCTTTTCCTATGTAATTGTAACTGTATCTGGCCCTTTTTAACTGCAACTGTGGATACATTCCAATAATTTCGAGAAATCGAAGATGCTGAAAATTTCTTGTTTTGGGGGTACTATTTAAGACCGGAAAAAGCATCAGGTTTCTGTTGAGTTCAGAGTACTGAGGTATCTTCATGCGATCTTCACTTTAAATGAGCTTTCATTGTGTTGTGCTTAACCTTCTTAGTAGTTTGAAGTGGTAACTATTTATAATGTTCTGTCATACTGAGAAGAGATTTATAAAATGTTTCTGTTGTTTATGAAAAGTTAAATTTCACCAAATTATCATGGGCTCTGTGTGTATTCAATCCATTATGAACCCGTATATATGTAACAAAGTAAAATTACTTATAGTTTTAGGAAATAAGCCCTTATAATATAATATGCATAAAAATTAATAGCTTGAATTATCCGGGCTTTGTTTTTAGCATTAGCCCGGATCGAGAGTACACGATACAAAAGGAAGTAATAAATTTAAAACATTTTCCAAGAGGAAATAATAATGTTGTTGCTCATGCCCACTTATCTGACAGAGTCAGCCCACGAGAATCATCGTGTCAAGGAGCGCTAGATTCCACCTGTCGTTGGCAATAGCCTTGAGGACCTAACAGGTGACCGTACGATTTGGCTCAGTTCCGCCCGCAATTTTGATGGAACGCACTAGGGGGGACGGGTCTGAGGTTTTACCCCCATTCTCCCCTTCGACCAAGCCACATGAGAGGACTTTTGGTTCGCCGCATATTTGGAGTGCCGCACCGACACTATACATTTACAAACATCCATGCCTTCTCCGAGATTCGAACCCGAGCCCTTGGGCACGGCAGTCAGCGCCGCTAACCCTATACCGGTTGGGCGGTGGAAATAATAGTATAACAATTAAACGAAATAGATATAGTCATCAACGCTTCGGAAAAATGAAGAGGAAAATAGCATGCAACTAACAATAATAGAAGCAAAGGCAATGTAATTGTAAGTCAACCCGTAATACTTTTTATCCGCGTGGCAACTGGTTTACAACAACAAAAATAGGTATTTAAATAGAAAATGTTAGGATGCAGATTCACAGTTTAAATCAGCCTGATAGATGACTGAGGGATAAAAATACTTGTAAATAATATTACATGTATATGACTTAATGTAATATAATGAATGTATGGACATAGAATGTGCAAGGTGTCCATAAATATCCTTACAAAGATATTATTTTCACAAGTTTTTGTCGTTTACATGTACTTCTAATTACAGAAATATTTCAAATGACGTAAATATTGTTCTTAAGATATTTTTAACTTTAAAAACTAAACTTTATTAAAATACGGAACATTTTACCACCCAATCCATGTGGTTATATTTAATAAAATCCTCATTTAAAAAGAGTACAATATATCTATTCGCAAAAATGAAACACAGAATATTTGACTTCTGCATAATAAAGATTAATCGAAATATTAATTTTTTATTTTCAAAATTTCGAATTTTTTGCCCTGTTTTAGAAGCAGTTGGTTGAAAAATTATTTAAAATAATGCGAGATTATTTTTTCAATTTAATGTCACTCAGTATTACTAATTTGTGTTTTCTTAGTGTATAGCATTCATTAAGATAAATCTTTACTGCATTTGGTATACCGGAATCCTTTCCACACAAATGTAAACTTTTTATCCTAAATAGATATTTACAATATTTAGGTACAGTTTTATTTCTTTAAGATTTTTGTCAAATAATCATGCGAAAAATTAGTTGGACTAAAAGTGTTTTCCCTTGCTTAAAGTATGTAAATAACATTACGAATTGCCTTCATACCAGCACTGAAATATGCAAATTGTTTCTTTGGACATGAATTCTGTAACATTCGATGAAGAAAATCTTCTTTCTGAAAACAAAAATATATTAAATAAAATTCTCCACCACTACAATCTTAATCGCTTATCATCAGAAGCCTTTTTAAACTAACATTTCATTTTAAATATTTAAATATTTCCCTCTGTAGAAGCATTAGATTTTTGAAGTAGGAAACACGAAATATGAGCAGGGCCTTCGTCGACACTCGAATCTGAACCTTTCGAATGACTGTATTTGCTATTTTAGTGCTCTTCGCAACGAGACTGCAACTCAGTCTCAGCTTAGATTCGAAGTTGTTGTTGCTACAGGAAGGACAGTATCAGTCATGACAGTACGCAGAAGGTTGCTTGAAAGAAGTCTGTATACTAGGCGACATGTACTGTAAGTCTCGCATCCCTGCCTCCCACCACCCAAAGCAGCCTTTGAATTGAACATGTAGTCATGTAAACTGGATTCAAAGTCAGCGAGGTTATGAATTTCACTTTGCTTTACAGAGATAAGGAGAGAAGCAAACACTCGACATTTTCCGTCTAACATACAGGAAATTTGTACCTATGCAGGAGCTAGTATTCTTATATATGGAGGAGTATCTTTAGGTGGGTCCACCGACCTGTATGTGTTGCTACATGGAACTTTAAATACTCAGAGGTACAGAGACGACATATTGGATCATATTTTTCGGCTGTGTGCTACCGCAAAAATGAAACTTTCATTTTGCAAACAGATAATAATGTCTGTCATACTGCTTTTATCGTACTCCAATTTTTTGAAGAAGAAACGGTAGTCCAAATGGAAGGATCAGAACATTTTCTCGACCTTAATGCCTTTCACATTTGTGGGATGCGCTCAAAAGGAGTGTCGCTGGCCTCAAACCCTATTTATAAAACATAGAGGAGCGTATTACTGCTTTGCTTGATCAATGATCGTTGCTACATATGCATCTTAGTCAAAACTAATGGATGTAGTACAAATGGAAAGGCCAGCATGCTATCACGATTTTAATCCCTTTCAGCCTTTCAGCATGTGTGGAACGCTCTCGGAAGGCATATTGCTGGCCTCCAATTGCCTTCCGAAGATACAGATGGGCTTAGAACTGCTGTACATTACAAATGAACATGGCCACCCATGCAACTCATTAACTATGTCATAAACAGAATGAGATATCATTGTCAAAACTGTATTACTGTTCGTTGTCATCATACTCGCTATTAAAAGGTTTTTTATATTTAATTCTTTTTCTGAGAATTAAGGAGATTTTATATACTATATCATAAAATGTGAACACTCTGTAAGGTATTTGTTTGTGTTTTAGGTTATAAAGGTACAATAAATATTTTCACTAAGTTTCATTCACTTTGCTTGCATGCTTTTTGAGTTATAATCAGTGTTTCGTTAGTTATTTAACTTTTAGAAAGCAGTGATGTTGTTGAAATAGTATCAATGACTGTAAATCCATTTTGATCTGCAAGTGCATCCCTGCAATATTTGGGTATCAATAAACAATAATTGTTAGTTTTGAGAATAGTAGCTGACCGTGTGTCAACAAGCCTACCGTGTGTTCCACAATCAGTAAGCACTAAAGCAATTTTGTTTTCAAATGTGCTATTTTTTCTTTTGTATTGTCATTATCAAGAGTGCAAGAGAATAGCAAGTGCAATTTTTGGTAACATGCCTACATTACAAGAGTTTTAAGTTTTGCAAGTGAAAAAAATCATTCTCTTTTGTGGTTTCATATGTCTAGATATAATAGAAATGGCCTTAATATGTGCTGTATCTTTAGATAAAATTCTTATTATAGTGATATTCTATGTATTTCCGTGAAACTCTATTAAAGGCCTTCCACGTAATGTCTGCCAATCAATGTACCACTTCTGGTTTGTCATATATAGTCAAAATCTAATATGTTTTTCTCAATCATGATTGTAAAATAGGGTGGGCCACAAAAAACCTTTTCTTATTTTTCTGTCTCTACACTCTAAAAATCTTGCAGAGAAGATTTGCTATTTTTTGTTAATATTATTAAAATGAGTGACTTCTGTCGAAATTCATTTTTTCTTAATGTGAATTTTGGGTCATGAGGAACAGGGAAAAGTTTAAAATTTGTAATTTCAAATTATTTATTGTTTATGGAAAAATCTCATTTTTTTGTAAAAATAGCAATATTTCGTAATTCCGTATAATTTTACTTCTTTATGTTTGTAAACAGAAAAAGAATATGTTTATCATTTTTAATTTTTTTATACAAAAAGAGGGCATTTTAATTTAGGTTTTCGGGAAAATTCTGACTTAATATATCTTGACAGGAAAGTCATCCTAATCAAGATGTTTCTTAAGTCAGCGCCACACATCATTTAAATGCTTCGGTCACAAATTTGTCGTACCATTTTATAGTCTGGGTGTGACAAAGAAAGGTTTGGAATTCCATTTATAGCAATATTCCACCTTTTAATATATTTTGATATCCTCATTCGGAATGTTCCATAATAGTCGAGGAGAGAGATGTTGCAATCATGAGACCAAGCCATGTTGACTTAATCTGTTATTTCGAAGCTGAGTTTTGGCGTAGTGAAATTTTATGGTGAAATTTAGTCTTTCCTTTGAAAATTAATAGTGCTTCCAATAACTAGCGCAGCTCTAGTTCTCTGATATGTCTTCTTTCATCCACAATCATTGAAAGCATCAAATTTTCGGGATAAGCGAAGAAAGCATTCTGCTGAATTACTGGGTTGATGACTTGGAGTGAATTTTGAGTTGGATATTGTAATGTTCTGATGTCTTCAAAATATCTTTGGATTATCTGTGATATTTTTGATGGTTTTGATTCTGAGAGGGAGAAGCGTGTAACAATGCAAAATGAAGCGCATCAACTGCCTGATTTTATCAGTATCACATAAAATATCGCTGCTTAATTTCTCAGCTCACGTAAAGTCCGAACTAGATTTGCTATCCCTTTGAGGGTTAAGGCAGAAAATTGCAAAATCACGAGCTGCTCGATCTTCTAAAATCGTACTTGACTTTAGGACAGCAAAAATATCAAGTAACTTTAATTGATCCTTGCTTTTCTAACAACACTGTTCCATCACCTTGAGGATTGAAGAATTCAACACACTCAAAGCGAACTAATGGAAGTTTTTATTTTCACAACCAGTGAGTGTTATCGTTCCACTGAAGGATTTAGGCACTGTGGTAACACCATCCAGATGATGAACTCTGGGACGAAACTGTAGTCCATTGAAGTGCAGGACACATTTAGCCCACTGATGTAGTCTCCCAAGAGACAGATCGATCTGGTGTATGAGATTATTTTTTTAAACAGTATTAATTACAGTTCCATTTATCTCTATCACATGAAGTTTTTCAAGAGAAATCTAACTTGTAATCAAATAGTATAGTTCACAGTCAAAACACCGCCACCTGCGGGTATTTAAAATAACATAAACTGAAGTTTCAAATTCAAGGTGACATAATCTTAGACTACGCAAAATGGTCCATTTAATCTGGCTTAATAATTTAATAACGCGTTTTAATCTCGGCTAGCGAAACGGCTACAGCAGAATATTCACTGGCAAAGCTGTGGGATACAACATAAACCGTAGGCGATGCTGCCAAAAGCTTTAATGTATTTAAAACTCTCGGCTTAAATACGCAACCAACTCCTTTGCATCCCGGTAAGAACTGAGGAAAAAAGATATTATAGTAAAGGATTCAATCATAATAATTGGTTGATTAACATGAAATACTCTACAAACTAATGATCTGGGTCACTGTACACGCTATGAAAAATTTACTTTATCTAGAGAAATTCCTATACCAATAGCATTGTTACATTTATATTTGAAATTGCATAATAATAGGAGCTAAAATACCTATAGTAGAATTAACCAACAGAATAGTAACAATATTCATCACTTATAATTAAATGTAACAAACTATCTCTTAAATGCTTCTGAACGAAAATATTCTTCTCTTGGCTTGTTATCTGTCAACTGGAAACAAATAAAATTTTTATCAAGTTTCGTAAGTAGCCCTATTCTGCTATTATATTTCTAAACTCTTTTGAAAATAAAATTAAACGGAAGGAGAGATTATATGGATAACAAAGCAGCTCAACCTGTTTTCTGTCAGACAAAAATGTCAAACAATTAGTGGATAATGATAACAAATTAAGTATAATGCAAAAGCTTTTAAAAGACTTCATTGCTTCTTACATTATTTACCGTTTGAAGAAATCAGTCTTAAGAATAGATTTATTGCTTTTGTCATTAAATAATACATAGAGATAAAATGTACAAATTTGTAGAGTAGTATTATTTTGTATCGGTTTGATTTATTCATTTGGAATAATATGTATCTGATTCTGGGAAGAATAATTTCTTTTTAATTTAGCGCTACAAACTTACTCAACACCTCCGTCGAGGGGCAAAACATATCTCATGTTACTGGACAATACATAAATCTTTGTAACACTTGTATTACTCAGAAACGTTTCTTCTTCCGTGTCGTTTTGGATTAATATTTCTATCACCTGGATGAGCTATTGGCAGATTTAGGGCTTAAGCTAAGGAATGAATGTGGTTTTTGACAATGCATGGTCTGCTGACTTGGATCTACAATCTATCAAGCATCTGACACTTGCAGAAATCTTCGAAGACAAATGATGATTTGTATGTCGTCCAGATCTCTCGAAAGTTTTTCTAGAAATAGTTAAGGATCAGTGAACATTGATTGCCTTTAGGATAGTTTTCTAAATTAAACAGAACATGAGTAATAGGTTTTTGATCCAAGCCGTTCTTGCGGAAGTAATATTAAAAGAAATCGAAATAAAACCGTAAGACCACTACCGATAGCAAAGGGAGGGAAACTTCTTGTGTCGTATATTATCATTCCTAAAAGTGACCAATATATCTTAAAGCATCATTAAATAGTACTAAACATCATCTCTCTAACATGACTATATCCACAGAAGATGGAAAATATTTGGAATTATGGTCAAACAGCTTAGGAAGATTTCTTTAAATAGGAGCCATCAAAAACGTGTATGCGCATTTTAGGTTATAACTTGATTATAAGTTAATACTCTACACTTGTAATATTCTATAAATTAAAAATATCATTCTTCACTTGTAACTGTAGAATTGTCAAATGGTGTCGATTAGAGTCCAGAGACATAGTACAGCAACAAGTAGGTACTTGAACAACAATCGTCAGTGCGCCAGCGGCGATTCCTACGCGCACCACTGTAATTTCTTGGCGAAAGACCTCCAGCATGACCAGTTTTCTGCAGTGCACACTTCCTTCAAAGATCCTGCTGCAAGGGCATTTTGTTTCACTATCATACGTCATGCATCGCATATTACACTCATTAGATGTTATGTTACTTTCACGTTATCTGGCTCCAAATAAATGCCTTTTAGAAAAGCAACTACTTCTTTTATTTAGGATCTACAGCATTCTCCTCCTACAGAAGCATCGCCCTCTTAGCAAAGGAAACAATAGCATCAGAATGAAGAAACGCAACAATCACTTAGCAACCGATATCACGGTAAATCCCTCAATATATTGAACCCGTAGTACAAAATCGTAACGAAGTTTTTAAAATCTACGATGCGCTTGCTTGTGCAGTGTCATGACTATAAAGATATTTGCATTATTTCTCTTACATCCTTCCCCCGCAATGAAGAAGTTCATCAGAGATAAATTTAAATCGCATGGCATTAAACTAAGACACCTTTTTGGAACCAATAATTAGTTTTGAATATGATTATTTTCTCGATTAATCCGGTTTCGAAAAATCTGATATTAGTGGAACCAATCCCGGCACTAAGGAAAGATTCGTCTGTGTTTAGTTATTGCAATGGTATATGGATATTTCTCTCATTTTGTTTTTGCTTACTATTGATCTTCTAATTTAAATTTTAAATCTGCTTTATGTTTTATTTTAAACACATATGGATTTGTAAAATTATATACATTATTACTTGAACAGAATGTTTATTTATTTGTTTAACAGAGTACAGCGACGTTCTCTTGAGTTATCTTGGGGAGGAATACCTTCTTGGAGATCTTTATGAGAGAAATAGTGATATATTTATATATGCAACATCCTTTCAATATAGTTGCATTTCAACAATTCAAGCCAAAGAACTTTTAAAATAAAAATAAATCATACCATATTTTTAGATTTTTATGTTTCAAAGCTCGCATTTATTTGTTTTTTGGGAAATAAAAACTGAATGAAATATGAAAATTTATTTCTAATAATATACTTCTGCTATAAAACATCCTAATAGCGCGTAAAATAATTGCATTAAAAAGAAATTTCTGTTTTTGAATAATATAAAAATTTAGTAATTAATTAATCAAAAATATTTTTGCATTGTTTTACGATATTTTCTTTGAATTTGAGATTAAGGAAACTTTTCTGTTTAATCGAAGTCAACATTCCATAACGATTAGCAATTTTTATGATAAACTAAAATTTCATTTTCCATATATCAAAATTAAAAATCCCCTTTTATCAAGTAGTTATAAAAGCCTTTAAACTTTTCAATCATACATAAATATATTTTTATATGTCTCTTCGTTCTTTTCATTTTATCAACTACTAGATTCAGAATTTTTTTTTATTTAAATAGAGTAAATCTTAACGAGGTACTTTATATTAAACATCACAGCTTAGTACTAGAATTTCATTTTTCTTCCTTAAACCTCTTGTCTCATAATTTGAAATTAGTTTCCATTTAACGATATTAAAATATTCAACTTTTTAACGTTCATGTGTCAAATGATTTATTGAAAATTTCAAGCGAGCTTTTAGCATTATATTACGCTCACTTTTGACAGAACGAAATTTTATTTTTTTAACTTTTAAATCTTTTAAATTAGTTCACTTTTTCCAATCTTTCTTTTCAGTCATGTATATTACATATTCCTGATCTTCATTTCCTCATTATGTTTAAAATGGCTTTCAAAGTAAAGTTTGCTTTGGAATTTGACTCGACAAAAGATGAATAAATTTTTGCAATTAGCTTTACAAACGTTTCACTACAAAAATTCAAACTTTTCTGAAATTAGTTTGAATTTCATTGGACAAAACATGAATAAATTTCTGCAGCAAAGTCCTTTTTTAAAAAAATTGGAAATTTCAGTATCAAACTGGTAGTTATAAAATAATTTCAATTATTTAAAATGATTTTGAAGCTTTTCATAACACATGTGAATGGTATCTGATTTGTTGAAAATTCTCATTAAATGCAATTTAGGAATATTTTAGTGTCTCATATTGTTATTTTTTCACCATAAAATTATATTCAGAGAAAATTTTCCTCTTTTTTAGTTATGCATACAATTTATAAGTTATTTGCCTAGATAAAATACATTTCATTATAATCTTCTTGATGGTCTGGCTTCAGTTATAACGTAGGAGCGACATAAATTCAGAAAAAGCGAAAACATTTAAAAATACATATATAAAGTGTTGCTGATCACTTTAAATTTATCAAGAATATGTAGGCGAAGCAGTCTTATATACAAGTTTTCTTGTGTAAAACATTTCTAAAAGTGTAAAAATTTGTCTTTATTAGATTGGCTTATATTCGGACCATTTCTTTGTACAATGATCAATATAAAGTAACTAAAAATAAATATTTGCCCAAAATTATAATACTATGTTTGTTTGCTTGGATACGGAAAAGCACACAAGTTTTATTTGCTTAAGTAAAGAATGATGCCCAGTTGAGGACAAGGAAAATTAACTGATATGTATGTACATTATCATCAAAATGTTTTCCAGTGGCTAAGTGGTTACGTTTATTGAACAGTCGCCGTTGGACTCTAGAAGAAACCGAATGAACGTACTAGTTGCATGGACATTTTTGCCATCTCTAAGTGTGAAGACGAGCCATTTTGCCTTAAACATTCTCCAGGAGGGCATTCCGGTTCTTAGGCAGATAGAATCGTATACCTTCTTATAACCAGCTAGCATTCACGCAAAAAACAATCACAAAAATGGTCTGACAGCCAATCCGTTTCAAAGAATTCGAACATGGGTTGAACTGCCAGTGTGAGTCTGATACTTCAGGCCGCTAAAAAACACTGGAGTCAAGTATTCGAATACTGGTTATGACAATGGGGAAGAAAAGCTTTCGATATAACTCATATTACTAGAAGTATACAGTCTAATTTTTAGCTCTAGTCTGCTACAGATTGGCCACTTCTCTTATCTCTGTGGGTGAAAATTTCGAAAATGTAAATGGGCAAGTATGTAAGTGGTGTATTGGCGACTTCTTCCGTCGCCGAGTCTGCCTGATAATTTTCAGCACCAGGTTTTTGTGTCTCTTCATGAAATTATTCCTCTGGCCTGAAAAAGTTAACTTCATTATCATTCGTCCATCACTGAAGTATGTATTCTTCGTCGCAAATTCAGAAGGATGTTGGAAACAAGTCTTTACTCCATTTTTGCACATTAAGACACTAGGCAAAGAAGCAACATGTGGTCGATCGTGTACTATGCATCGGTGGAAAAAAAAGAGCTGGATATTTTTCTTTCTTATCAAGTCTTATAAAACTCGCTAAGCCTTTCGAAAAACAATTAATGACTTTAACCATGCATTAAGATGCTTACTTCATTCCTGTTTCTTATTCTCAAGCAACGAATTCGTTCCATAGTCGTTCATGAACCTGGCTTTTGCCATGGTTTCTGAGTGACTGAATATGTTTAGGGTCTCAAAGCGGCCGTGGACTGCATGAGGCCCCCGAAGTAATTTTATGCGACCCGCAAAGGCATTTCGATTATGTACTTATCGCCAATAGCGTATTGTAAAGATTTCAAGATTTTAGTTATTTGAAGTCAGAATTCAGATTATTTTTATTTTCATTAAAAATGAACATAAATAACGCACCAGAAATCCTATAGATCTACTTAACTAATTTACGATGTGTTATAAATAAATCTTATTCAAAGATTTGGAGATACAGATTTTATTTTTTTCTATATTTGTCTAGAAAATAAATACTTGTCAGAAATAAATACTTGTCTATACTTGTCAAAAATAAATGCTTGTCAGAACTAAATACTTGTCAGAAATAAATACTTGTCAGAACTAAATACTTGTTAGAAATAAATACTTGTCAGAACTAAATACTTGTCAGAAAATAAATTAGTTACGAATTTTTGCCCTAAGAAAAATTGCTTTGTTTGGTATTACATTTATATCTGAATAGCTTTATTCACAATCGAAAATTAATAAGAAAAGAACCGATTGACAATTGACCGATTAACATTTACAACCTGTGATGAAAATAATTTCTCAAATTTTCTTCTCAGTGCACGGACATTATGCAAACAAACTTTATTATGCATACAAAATTTATAATTATTTACATTCAATCATATATAGTCTAATATGTCGAAAACAAATTAAATAGAAGAAAGAGCTTAAGTTGGCATTATTTATTCTCAAGTTATATCCTTTTTGAAAAGTTTTCATAATTTGCTTATTTTTAATTTAGCTTAGAGTAGGTTATTTAATAATTAACTAAACGTATTAATATTTTTTTTAAATAAATGTCATTCGGAAATATTAATAATTAGCTGTCACTATATATAGAATAATATAGGATAACCCTCTAAAATGTTTTGCAATTGCCAGTGTTACAACTCGAATGCGAAATGAGCGAAAGTTTCGCTTCTGCCAGTGGCAACAGAGAGTCGAAAAACAAACTTTGAAGTGAGCGGTCGGTTACTCGGCTTCTCTTAATAGACTAATAATTTTGATTTGAATCAGGAGTTATCCCTCATCTTTCGATTTAAAATTAATCTTGAACCATATGAATATTGTAATATAACAGATGTGCTTAAATAAAAAGTCATTAAGACTTATTTTGAGTTATGATTCGAGTTGAATTGGACCTCGAAATCAAAAGCTCTCCGAAATAGAATCGTCTGCACTTTAGAATTCGTGGACTAGAAATAACAACCAGACTTCAGATGGAAAATAAATATAAATTTGATTTTATTTTCTGTGTGTTATAATTATTATTGTAGTTTGCGTACATTTTGATAAATATTTAGGAAATAAAAGTCAAAATTAATAAAAATACTTTTTTATTTGTTGATAAAATGATTTTTTTCTTCCTAAAAGAAAACAAAAATTCTGGCCTGTGTGCTGTTTTCAGATCGTGCATTCCACCGCATGAAATTTGAGTTTGAGACCACTGGGATATATAGCTAAATTCTTACTGCAAATTAAGATTTTGAAAAAAATTTAATTTCACGTGCGAAAGATACTATGTTTTTGGACCTGTTACACGGGTAAGTTAATTTTTAGTGTATCTATTATCAATTAGGGTTATTATGGAACACTTCCTTCAACCTACTGACCTTCAATCTAAAACCTACTTACTTCAGTTTTGGGTTTTGCATCAGTACTCAAACATGGCCAAAATGATAATTATCTCGGAAGATAGATAAATAATCATATCTTAATATTTTGTATTTTATTTGCTGCCGTGATAAGAATAACATAATATACATTTTTATACCATAATATAAAAGATGTAAACAAATATAAAATCTGCACCATAGTAGTATGCTCGGCAAATACTTTTAAAATGATTTCTTGTTAGCAAAAAAATAACACACTTTTGTTTTAGTAGAATTTCTTCATTCTCTTTAACGATAAAGATAATTTCGCACATATAAAACTATTTACAAAGTTATTAAATTTGCTCCATCTATCATTAGAAAATTTCTATCCCTTTCTGGTTTCTGCTAGGCTGTTGTGTGTTGTGAAAATCTTCCGTAACGGCCTCCATTATATTCGAATGTCCAGTACAGTCCCTTCACTGTCTTCTCTCAGAACTAACGATGGTGTCTTATTAACTGTCTTCCATTCTGGAATAGAGCTTTGCTTCAAAGTGGAAGACGTGAATCGCTTCATTTTACTATCGTTCAGCTTGTTTGGACGTGCCCTTTGAATGAAGTTGGGGTATGTCTTCTTTACTCCTCTGTTAATCAAGTTGGAGTTTCTAAAGCACTGAACAGTTTCTGCTTTTGCCGTCCATGCATTATTTACCATATATGCTAGGGAGAAATATAAGTTTTTAAAAATAAGTTTCGAATGATAAAACCGCAAAAACTTTCAAATTAATTTAGCATACCTACGAAGAAAGTCTTCCAGTTTTAAGCTTTTAACTGGTTTGGAAAATGCTGGCAGGTTTCTGTATATGCAAACAGAACAATATCAGTTAAATTCGGTTGCCCTAAAATAATGCAGATCTCTTTACGTAATGCAGACAATTATGTTGAATCGCTTCAAGAAAGACTTCTGACATAAAATTGTCAGGAGTGAGTGTTCGGTGCATATTCTTGGTGAACATCTTCGTGTAAATCTTAAGTCCTGATCTTGAACAGGGAGCTGAATGCAGCTATGTTCTGTAGTAGAAGAACTGCACTTTAAAGGGATTTAAAATCCTCTTTTATTAAACCACAATTATATACAGCCACTTTCCAACTCGGGAGGGATACAGAAAATAATGACCACACTTGGGTCTTAAACTGAACAATCAAATAATTTAAACTAAATTTAAATAGAAATTAAATAGTCGTTGCTCACAGAGCTATAACGCGAGGTTGGCCTCTATGCTAAAGGGTGCGTAGCAAGATTTAACTAATACTAACGCACTTAGATTTACTTCAATAAGTAATAGCGTAATAGCGCTACGGCTTAGAATTTAAATACTAGCTGGTCAGGCGAACGTCGAATAGAGTAACAGTGGTCGGAGACTAAAAGCTCTCTCACACTGAGAGGTTCCTACCTACGGTTTAAATAGAACTTGGCTCCTCTTCAAATTAATATAAAGCTGAAACGCGCGCTTATCCTAACGGGAAGTTGAAATGAGAACAGAACGCAAGAACTGGATCCCCGTCCTGGGGCTGCCTTTCGGGGTGAGCTCGTCCAAGCTCCTGAGACCCCCTCGCTGACGACGCAGACCCCACAGTCTCCACCTGGCCTTATACAAGGCATGGGACAAGTAGTCCCCTCGCCGGAACTATGGGGGCCAAACCCCCGACGAAGAGGCCGGTGATCTCCAATCTAGCTCCACTCCAGACAGAGGAACAGACACGACAGCACCAGTACGGTCCCTGCCAAGCCTGAACCAACCTGAGAATAAACTCGGGCAGATAGAAAAGGGCAAATTAAAATAAAGCTTTGTTAGTTTAACTAAAACCTTACAAAATGATATAAATTTGGAATTTTGTAATGTCGCAAATCAAGACATGCTGACCAAATGTCTGCATAGCATCAACTACCCAAATATCTCTATTTAGCCATTAAACGCTTTTAACATTATATACTTCAAAATGAATAAAGTCTGTTGCAATTTTACTCTACTTTCAATATTTCAGTACCTTACTGAATATGCTTTCTCAATATTTCTTCAAATTTATAATTAAACTGAGTATGCTTTTAGCTCAAAGGGGCATTAGCCCCTGAAAAGCTATCAATCCCTAAACGGCAGTTAACGTCGAATCACTTAACGCGTTGAAACACTTTTCAAATTGTTGCTGCCAAATATTATCGCTCTGTAATTATATTTAAATAACTGTACGTAAAGTTCTTTTTTTTACAATGCGAGAAACATACTGTTACCAATATTGTACATAAATATATCATTTAGCGAAATTATATGTGAAATTGTTGTCTTTATTCATTTTGAAATGTGTAATGTTAAAAGCGTCTAATAGGTAAATAGAAATATTTAGGCAGCTGAAACTATGCAGATGTAATATTATTTGATTAACATATCTTGATTTGCGACATTACAAAATTTCGAATTTATATCAAATTATGTCAAAAAGGTTTCCTGAAGCGATTTCACATAATTTTCTGAATTATTTAAAGAGATGTGCATTATTTTATTTTGGCGCAGCCGAATTTAACTGATATTGTTCTGTTTGAATGTATAGAAAGCGCCCGTATTTCCCAAGCTAGTTAAAAGCTTTCATAGGTATGCTAAATTAATGCCAGTATGCTGAAAGATTAGATAACAGAGCCATCAAATTTTGAATACTGTAGTTCTCCATCCGCATATGGGCATCTGGAAGCTCGAAAGTTTGAATTTCGAGTTCGTTTTATTACATATTTCACATTTAATGAAACCTTAACGAATTTTTGACTAGAAAACGCAACGATATCAAAGCGAGCAGTGGCAACACTGTACGGAATAAAACATTGTTTTTTATCTCCAGCGCGAGAGATTATCTATCGGAAATTCTAAAGCTGTGCTGTTTTTAAATATTTTTAAGTCAAAGAGGAGTTTTCCCAAATGCTCTCGAAACGGCTTTCAATACGTATAATACTGTATACTGTATACTTTCAATACTGTATAAATGAAAATAGCGATCCTTTGACCGTGATATAAAATATGAAAGCTTTTAAATTCCCCCTCCACCATTTTTTTACAAAAATTTCAAATTTCATATCAGTTATTTATATATATTTACATGAAAACAAGTTACTGTCATAGTTGAATTTGCTTTTGGTAGGCCAACTTTGATTGCTTAGAATTCTAAAATTAATTCAGTTCGGAAACTATTTTCAGAATTGAGATGTTGTTTTACAGTTTTGATTATTCCTGCATTGTGCAATACTGTATTTCCGGGACGTATTTGTTTGGCAATCATTGTCTTGATTGCCAGCTGAAACTTGGACTACTGACGTATTGCCAGCATAACAGATGTGTGAGGATTGATAAAAAGAACATTTTCAGAGCTCCTTGACTTTGGGAAGTGATTTTCGTCTATAACGTGTGAGTGCAATTTGTAAGTGAACAGATATATGCGAATTAAGATACCACATCATATTTCCATTCTAAAAATAGATCGTTTAAAAAAAGGGAGGCAGAAGAAGTATTTTGAAATTTTTGAAATTGCGAAGTAGTATCACTAAATATTGCTGTAATTAACATCTACCGCCCTGTTCGCATGGTTCTACGGCAGACGTTCTGGAACCAGGGGGATTTCCCTATGGTTTGAATTTCGTAGTTCCAGGGGAAGAGTACTGCCAGTCTTTTATTTACCCTATAAGTATTTAGTATTAAGTATTTAGTAGGTATTTTCTTAGAAATATAGGGATTTCATTGTTAAAAAACTTCTCTTGTAAGTCATTCAGTCATATCTAATGCCGTGTTTCGTTTTGTATCTGATTGAAATACCGAAATTGAAATCCTTTAATTGTTTACATTTATTCCAATCTAATGTGACCTGGGGAAATAGGAAATGGCTTAATTTAGTCGCAGATATAAAACAGAAATTATTCGTTTAGGAGTGGAACATTTTGAATATCCCACTATGCTGGCCTGCAGAATGAGGGCCTTTGATTAGTATGGAAATCAGTATGCTGAAAGATTAAGTAACAGAAATATTATAAATTTCGTGCATCATTTTGACTTAAAATTAAGTATGCCTTATTATTCTGCGCAGAACTACAATAACAAAGAAAAAATTATACTCGGTACTTGGTGCAAAATTTAATATCCACTCTTCAGGATTTGCGCTGATTTTAAACTACATGACAAAAAAACTGATAAATCTAGACCAATTTCTTATTCATGATTTTATGCCTAATTTGAAGTCTATCTTCTAATATCCCATTTCAAAACAGTGACTGCTATCATTAAAGTGGCATTCTTTAGACGAACATTTGTCCAGAATCAGAGACTGTAGTTTATGAATCAGTAATTCAAAATATTTAGAACAAGTTAGAAAGCTAACGCACGATGAGGATCACGTTGAATACTAGAAACATGAAATTCTTTTATGTAAAACTTTTAATTGATTTAACTTTACTTCTAAAGCTCCTGTATACAATATCTGAGTATTTCTACATCGTGTACATATGAACGTTATTAAAGAAATCTTGAATTTTATTAATATAGAACTGCAAATTCCCTACATGGTTAGAATACTTTCCCTCCATGTATTATCAAAAAAGCATGGAAATTTCAACAGCTAATTTATTCTTCAAAAAATGTTTCGCTTTTCTACTAATATTCTTCAAATCTATATCATTTCTATGTTTGAGTATAATATATTAGTTAGATGCATTAACACAAAACTTAGTATTAATAATGGTAAGAAAGATACATTAGCTTGTTAGGAAGCGGAGATTACAAATCTCCTTGACACATGAACTGATGGTATAAAGCATAAAGGAGCTATTAATTTAATATTTTGCAGGTTGTTAATTTTGCATTACCGTTTTATATTACTGCATTTATTGTTGCCTGCAGACGTCTGCATTATTGCAGTTAATTTTGGTTATAAGACATTTATATTATTGCATTAAATGTATAGTTTTAGGTGGTTTCTTAAATTCTGCAAGGCAATATGTATTTTGTAGCATTTTTAACCAACGTATTACGTGAAATGGCAGGAAAGCTGTCTTGCGCACTTATAGCCACGAAAGCGCAAGCATCAATATAAGGATTGCATATACAATGCACCCTTACACTACCTGCATAGCATATTGCACTTTCGCGTACACATGCATATCTTCTGTCTGCCTGCATCGAAAATTCTTTCAGACCGTCAGCATAATGCGGAAAAATAAAGATTCGATTCGAATACCTTTCGAAGAAAGAAAAAAAATCATGCACGCTTCTTAAATGCTAAAGCCTAGGAACATACAAAAACAAGCACAACAAAGAAAGAAAACTTTCGTGAGTACCCCCTCAAGGATTTAGACATCTAATCCGGTACATCACAAGGACGAAATACACGGCTTTTTCTCGTATTAAGTCTACGAATAGGTCCGGGAATTAAGCTGATAGAAAGGAAGGAAGTGGTCAGATCTTACTTCTGGTATTAGATGTTTGCAACAGCCAATAAATCCATCTCCTTCGAATGAGTGAAAGAAAATCGATCGTCCGTGATGCAGACGATAAAGTTCCCTCCAACCGATAGTACGCCAAGGAATGGAGGGAAGGGTATACGATCAATAAGCGTTTGATAGTTTCAGTGTTTAAAAGGATTTTTCGGTAATTGTGCTTCAAATTCCCACATTCGTGGGTTTCAAAGTGGCTGAATTTTCGTAATCAGAAGTATAATGTTCCAGTTTGTGCTTATCAGATTTTCGGTAATTTTATTAAAGGGTAATGTTTCAAACAGCTTTCACTAAAAGTTCTGTGCTTTCCTTTATTGAAAAATGTATGCTGGTCAAAGTAAGAACATGAGACTTTAGGATCTCAAAAATCCATGTTGCTTATTTGAAGTGCATACCATTACAATGCTCCTTAAATTTAAGAATAGTTTTTTGTTTTAAGGGATTTTTGACGGTTAAAGCAGAATGAGTTTTGAAGGACATTTCTAGGACTACTTCAGTATTCTCAATTTTTCAGCAAAGTATTTATAATCTCCTAAGCTAGTGTAATAGTATATTTAGGACGTGAGTAATGATGAATCAAATTTAGATCCGAGAATAGACATATGTGTCAATGATAAAAAATCAAATACAAAATGAAACATTTCGCATAATTGAATTATGTGACTGAGTACCAAATAGTTTTTTTGTTTTATTATCTGCGATATCTGGGTTTTTGTTTTGGCAACTGATGGCCCTTTGTCTTATTACTAATTTGATATTTAACTTGTGTAAACATGGAAAACGTACGGTAATTTAAAATTTCTGTTTCATTATCTTTAATGTCCCTTTAACACGCTGGACAGTCACATTTTATTGACTTACATTCCGCTTGTTTTTTATGAAACAATATATAAAATTTTATTTTTCGTATGATTTTTATGTATATTGCGCTTTTTTATCATTTATGCAATTTTATACCTTAATTTTTTAAAAATTCCTTAGAAAGTTCATGTCTTTGGCAATAAATGCACTTTTCTATTTAGTTCAAAGGGGCTTTGTCCCTGAAGGACTATTGTTTTCGTTTTGCGATTTTGCGTCGGAAACATTAAAAGTCTGTATCACTTTTCAAACTGTTGCCACAAAATATTGCAGCCCTGTATTCTATTTAAAGAAATTAAATAATGAAGAATGTGCATAAATGTATGTATGTTTCTCGCATTGTGATAAAACGACTGTACCTAAAGCCATCGAATTGTGAATGCCGTCATCCTGCTGCGAATATAGGCATCTGGAAGCCCAAATTTGAAATTTGGAATTTATTTTATCTGCTATTTCATATTTTGTAAAACTTTAACGAATTTTTGATGAACAAACTCAAGGATTTTAAAGCGGGCAATGGTACATCGTTGTACAGAAAAAAAAACATTTTTATCTGCAGCGCGTGAGATTGTGTGCAGGAAATTCTAAAGATATGCTCAGTTTAAAATTATTTTGCGATATTGTTCGTTAACTGAATTTTATGGTTTAAAAGCGAAGAACATGATATTCAATAAATAAAAGTAACATACAAAATATTTAAAAAACGCCCCTTTGAACGTCTTTTAAAATCTGAAACCTTTCAGATTTTTTTCTATTATTTATTAGTATAGTTTATTATTTGATGCATTTGTGCCTGTGGACGTCTTTTAGGCATTCTGTTTTATGTTATTAATAACTTATAACTTTTTTATTTCTAAATTTCTTCATATGTTCTACACAACTATTACATAATTTTTCAATTTTTACGAGTAGAAAACAACTTTAAAAGACTAAAGTAATTTTTAAAAAAGCGAAATGCGTTTAAATAAATTTTATTACGTATAATTCTCATTAACGCGGCTGAATATATAACCGTAAATTATTTTTTTCCATTCTTTTTCTTTTCAACATATGCGTTTATTTTAGGAAAACAGTATCATGAAGAAAGGATGAGTGTAGTCTCTAGAAAAAGAAAATTTTTAATTTGCAGAGATATCCCTTATTCTAACGCCTGAAATATGAACAATCAGCTATATCCCCTTTGGGTTTCGAATCATAGATTTCCAAGTACTGGCTGCATGGCGTAAATCTAAAGCCAAAACAGCACGTTTGGGGACAATAACGAAGATTTATTATGAAGTCACTGATGATTTTATCGTAATAATTTCGATTGTACACAAATTATATATTTTAAGCTCTCTATATGTAAGGCTATAATGACTATGTATTTTACACTTTATGGTTTTTCAGGGTAGAAACCTGAAAAATCAATGAGTTGTACGCTCGGGATTCGAACAACAGATCTTCCACTTGCTATTTTGATATTCTAACAACATACACTATGAAAGCACGCATGGAGAAGTGCTATAAATCCTTAAATAGTTTAATCTAATCAAAATTATACGCAATAAAAACTATTTAAATTACATTAAAATGTAAGATTCATTTGATGAATAATGTATAAGGGAAGTTAATAATATTCTGTGAATCATTGACGCTAAGAACAGAGAAATGCTTGAAACAACAATGACTGCTGAAATCAAATGCGATGTAATTAGTTTAGCGAACTTAAATGCTAACGACTGCACCTTTAGAGAACATGAGAGGAATTTCTTTTTTCTTTGAAGTATGAACATTTGCTTAAGATATAATCAAGCATTTAATTTTAAAATTTTGCATTTACATAAATAAATGAAAATTTGGCAGTTATTAACAGGACATTTTAATTCCTATTTAGAAAAGAAAGTGTTACATAAGATTGCTTGTAATTGTAAAATTGAGTTCGAAAAGGAGCGCAAGGTGAGGAGTAAAAGGAAAAGGGAGAACATGTCAGGACTTAGTGTTCTGTGCATCTTTTTTGGAAACATTGTAAATTCTGGAAAGGGTTCTTAACCTTACGTTCTAAGTCCTGAACTGGAACAGGGAGCGGAAGGTACGCTATGTTCTGATGTAACTGCTGGGCTGGAGAATAACTGCACGTGAAGGGATTTGAAATCCTCTTTTATTCAATCACTATTAAATACAAACCTCCCAATTTGGGAGAGATACAGAACGTAACAGACCACACTTTGGTCGAACTTAACAATCAAATAAATTTGAATAAATTAAAATAGAACTTAAATTAAACTTTGCTTCGCAGAGCAATTCGCGGAAGTTGGCCTCTATCGAAAAGGGTGCGTAGCAAGGTATACTAAATACTACCGCACTTTAATTTATTTTACAAAGCAATCACGTAGTAAGCACTATGGCTTATAAATTTAAACTGCTAGCTGGTCAGGCGAAAGTTGAGCAGCGTGACCGTGATCTGAGGCAAAGCTCTCACACACCGAGAGGTTTCTACCTCTGGCTTAAATAGTGCTTGGCTGAACTTCAAAAATTAGCATAAGCTAAAAACGCGCGCTTCTTCTGACAGGAAGTTGAAGCAGAGAGGAGATAGAAAAGATTTAAATTAAAATAAACTTGGTTAGTTTAACTAAAACCTTACAAACATAGTACTTATCTGTGTCATGCGTAATGATCATTTGTATCATCTGTACACTGATGTAAAGAATAAACAAACAGATTTTATGTTTTCGTCAAATTAAATTTTCTAGTTTGTCAAATTAATTTTTTTTTCATTATTTCTTACATGCAATAATATTCAATGTTTCTTGTTTTTATCATGTTACACATACTTATTTTTTATGTTTTCTCAAAGCTCTTATAATCAAGAAGTAGTCAAGAAGTTCTTATAATCAAAAAGTGTTATAAAAGAGAAATATGCATTTTAAGTACTTTTATTATATATATGTATCCATTCTCCTATTAATAAAATATTTAATACATTGAAACAAATTCGAGAATCATAAGACCTTTTCAATAATGAAAAACATTAAAGTTTCCCGTATCAACCTTATTATTTTCGTACTAAAAGTCATTGCATATTCAAAATATTCTATATGTAGAAACTACAGATTATAATTATTATAATTATGTTAAATTAAAATTTTAATTTTTAACCTCAATATTTTATTTTTTGAAAACCATCTTAGAATAACAGATATCAGATACATGATCGCACTTATGGTCATATATATATTCTTCTTATACATAGAATCGTTTCGAATCTGCATTGGTATTTGCAGATTTGTTCCGAAATTTAAGTGAGCCTATTTTTACTCTAACATGTAAAGTTAAAACATTTTGATTTTTTTTAATTCAAGAAAGTTTGAATTGCTAAATATGTAGCATTAAATTTTTTTAATTAAATGCTAAAGTAAGTTTTAAGCAAAATCAGGGTCTCAGTAATTCCTTTCTTCTTGGAGATGAAATTAAATAAATTTACTCAATAGAGTTAGAGAAATAACATTATGAAATAAAATTTGTTTTGGGGTTTTTTATTCTAAAATTCTATCCAAAAACAAAAATTGGATAGAATTTTAGAAAAATGTACGGAATTATAAAAAATCTTATTTTGGAAAAATGAAAAAAATGAAAATAATCTTCTACCAATACGCTTTCTTCTGACGTTTTAATTTACACTGTAATTGCACTGCAATAATAGCTTGCAGTTTCTCGTTTCCTTTTAGCTTGCCTTTTGTAGATTTGTTTTATTATTATTTATTCGAGGTATTTTAAAAGTACTGTTTCAACATCATTGTTTTAAAGAATGGAACTTATCAATCTTACGAATTCCTTTACACGTATTACTGTAGATCTGTATTAATCTTAGAAGTTTTCAGCTTTTCATTTCTGAAATATAAGTTGTTCAAAACATATAGATATATTCGTCTCTCCAAATTTCCACGATTTTGCACCAACAAACCTATTTTTAAAAGCTTTCATCCATCTATGGATATTCTCAAGTTAATAATTATTCAAACTTAGATCTCTGAAAAGTATTTTTATTGCTAACAGACGTAATTCTGAATAGAAATGCTTATGAATAATACTGTTGACATAAGCAGAGAATAATATAGAAAATCATATTGTTGCGTTTTACGGGTTCGTAGATTTGAGAGTATCCGATGAAAACACGATGCAGAACAATAAAAAGCACAATTTATTTACAGGAATCACTATTTACAGCACAGTTCCAAAATTACCTTTAAAAGCGTCGAAAATCTACAATAAATACGCTGAAACAATCAGCAACACAGCTTCAGGCTGTAAAGGTAGAGGTAGCTTCACGGCAACACTAAACTTATAATAAACACCGTGGAACAATCACCAATACACTGTCAAGCTATACTGTAAAGATAGCTTCACGGCAAAGCACTATCTCCATCGCTTTCCGTTCACAAAACTCTCGCGTAGCAGCTATTCTCACAACTAATCACACTGCTCGCAACACTTCACAATTTCGCAACTACTCCTCTCAGAAACGCAAGGGTTTATATAGCTTTTCTTTAAGTTCCACACGTTTCGAGAAATATCTCGACAGGAAGTTATTCTAGAAGCTTCCCGATTGGACCATGGAATATCACCAATTTGGTCGCCAAATGGGCGATAAAGTCGCCAATCTGGCAACCCACCTATACACTATTTTATGGCAACCCTAGTGCTATGCCGGAAAGCTTACATACAGGCGCAACCGCCGAATTTTTCGTAACAATATTTGTAAGTCTCAGTTAAAAACTATTTAAATGACATTTCTTAAAAATTACCTCTTTATAACGGGGGCGTGTTTTGTCTTAGTTTATATAATTTAGTTTACAAGCGTCTAATACTTCAAACATTAACATGCTATATATTTTTGGAATCAGAGAAGTTAACTCTATTTTTAAAACAAAAACTGAGAAAAACGTTTATTTGAAGCCAAAACAGAACACCTGTTTTGGCTTCAAATAAACGTTTTTTAATTAAATGCTAAAGTAAGTTTTAAGCAAAGTTACCCTTCATGAAGAAATTGTTTACTATATAATACATGAAATATTCCAGTTAAAGTCGAAAGATGAATAACCGCACATTATATATAACTCATTTGCAATAAATAAGTATCATATCTTTTCTTATCCAAAAGACAAAAAACTGCAATTGGTCATTCAGGAAATTTCTCACATTCCAAGCTACCTGAACTGTGAACTCAATTCGGTTATTCTTTTTGGGAGCAATCCTAGGTATCTAAATAAATTAGCTTTTGGGGTGGGCGTCCCAAATTTTACTGATCTCTAGTTGTTGCTAATTGATTTTACTCTTCTCTAATCATGGCTATGTATACAGACAGTCGCCCCCTCTTGGATTACTACAAAGGCCAATGACGCGTTTCTTCGAAAGAAATGTGTCTTAATTTCAAAAAGTAAGAGAACTTTAGTCATAGTTATTTAGAATACGCATAATAAATTTAGAGTTGTTTAGAATATGTAGAATATTTTGCTCATATTTCATTGATTCATTATTGCATATGAATACTTGTCTTAATGATGCTTGTTCCAATAGTTTAATTTATTCTAAGTACTATACAACTTTTAAAGACAGTTACAGTTATGAAACTTTTAAAGACAGTTACGTCTTTTTTCTATTTCCGGCGAGGGCATTACAGTCTTCACGTCGGTTCTGAAGGTAGAGAATCGATAGAAATCGAAACTGTGGCTAGCCAGCAAAGACTCTTCTTACAGACTGTTAACAGTAGACAGTAAGAACAGTTACACCTGATAATATTCTTCTTCATGTGACCATTTAATGACTATACAGACCATACAAATGCTTGTCAGTGAGTTTCGTAATGTGTCAAAATTATCTTTATAAGTAATAAACGTACTATAGATAAATTCCATTTAAATGTAGTCTCATGTTACCATATAATCCTAACACGTTTTCTAAATTCAAGCTATACATTACGATTCTAAGAATAAATCAGCAAAATTAAAACATTCCAACACATTGTAGATAAATCATCAATCCCTATAAAGAATTCTGAAATTTAACTGAATTAAAATCTAATTCTGCTCCTTAAAATCAGTACTGAGATTCTTCATTATTATTTATTTAAATTTTTATATTTTTGTAGGACATTTAGTTTTGTTTTCAAGTTAGCATACATGCATTCTATTTGCCTTCTTTTATTTTCTTATAACTTAATTATTCATTTAATAATTCCTATTATTATTTAGTTGCATATTTTCTTGTATGTAGCTCTTTATTTGTTTATTTTATAGTAAAGTAAAGTAAATTTCCTCCTCTTGTAAAGTATGCAAAGCGAAGTTACGAAATCTACAGAAAGAAGGAAAAACCCACGAGAGAAAAGTTCACGTATCTGTATTTAGTTTGATCCTATTGTTACTTCTCACTCGAGCACATGTACGTTGAATAATTTCATTAGTATGTGAAATTATGATAACATAATGTTCATTTATTCAAGTTATTGGTTTAGGATTTTAATTATCGTTGTTTTATTAGCTTGAGATATGAGTGAAGGAGACTTCGTCGATATTTAATGCTGAAAGTTTACGCTGACTCGTGACGACGCAAAACATGAAACACTGTCTACCTTTAATGATATTAAAGGTGAAACCAACGTAAACATTAAGTGATGTTAGGGATAGACCAAAAGAACATTTTATATGTTTCATTGGGCCGCAGGGTAGAAAATCCTGTGCTCGTTACCAAAAATGTTAATACTTCTAAGGTTAATATATAAGGTGTTTTCTCCCTCCTTTCAGTATGCCCTTGTGGTGTAATTAGAAGCATACTCGACGCGTATGCAACAGGTCCAGGGTTCGAATTTCGGCAAAGGCAATGAACATTCACCACTCCTGCTTCCAAAAAACGTAATGTCTCTGCAAATATTTTTAAAAAAATGTTCAAAAATATAGGATCTGTTTTAAGTTTTGATGAATTTTAAACAGATTTTTCAGCTTTCATAATTTTATTCTTTTAAATAATTATTGATAAATGTTTTTTGTTATTTGCTCACTTTGTTTGTTATATAAATTGCACTTAAGGATAACTTGCATATAAATAAACATATTTAAAATTATGTTAAGCTCAAAAGCGTCTATTAGTCTAAAAATTGGATTTTGCGCTACTTCATTATAAACAGCATATTACTTTTAAAATTTTTACCCCCAAATATTATCTCCCTGCATTATTTTTAAAGAAATTAAATAATGAAGGGTCTGCATGTATGCACATATGCTCCTCGCATTGTGAAAAAACCATGGTAGCTATAGCCATAAAAAATTCTGAACATCATAGTCCTTCACCCGAATAGGTGCACCTGGGAGCCCGAATTTTGAATTTCTAATTTGTTTAATTAATTTTATGTTTTGTAAAACTTTAATGAACTATTGATTAACAAACTCATCGATTTGAAAGAGAGCAGTGGTAACGCTACTCAAAATGAAACATGTTAATATCCAGTGCACGAAAATATTGCCATTCAGAAAAATGTAAGATATTTATCTTTCAATTTTTAACAAACTCTTTTCAATGAAAGCAATGTATTGCCGCGGCTGGAAATCAAATACATTTGTCTTCCTCGCACCATAGTGTGGCCATTCAGTAAATCCTAGGAATACTTTCAAATTTAATCTGTAAGGTTACTGAGTAATAAGCTAAGCGATTTAAAAGCAATAAACTTATTCCTGAAAAATATTTTTTTTTACTTTTTAATGTGATTGATTTAAAAAAAACATACATTAAAATCATGAGACATCTTGTAAGGTTTATAATGCGTTTTCTAACAGTTATTTTAAGTTTTGTATCTTTCCTATCTTATTCTAATTTCAGCTTACAATTTCCTGCCAGAATGTGAATTCGGAAACGCAGAGAATGAAAATGAGAATGAGTACTATTTAAGTCGTGACTTAACCGACTTCAAGAGAGAGAGGGTCTGATTTCCTAACTAGCGCGCATTTGCCTTCTGGCCACATCTCTCTTAGCTGTTACTACGCTCGGCCATATCTAGGCCCCTGCTAGGCTTCGCCGATTCAATTAATACTTAGGGGCCAACTAGTTAGATTCTGATAGCTTCAGCTATATTTATTTAAGAACTTTAGTTAAGTTAACTTTAGTTCAAATTATTAGTAATTATGTTCAAGCCCGAGTGGTGGCTTTATTGTAAAGTTCCAAGCCGGAACTGATTGTAAATATACTGAATAATAAAGGGTTTTAAACCCTTCTCAAGTCTCACTTGTTCTGTTCACACTTAAGCGATTATTCGCTTGTAAAGTGTTCGCGGGGTTCTAAGTAAGAACTTGAGATTTAAAGAGTTGAACCCTACAATCTAATTATAAAATCTTAATGAAATTTTATGAAATTCAAAATTTTATGAGATTACACTATATGGATTCATTAAAATCGTTATATTCTTTTTCTTATTTTATGATTGCTATTTTAGGTTGGCTGGCTTCGCAACCGGTTAATTTTTAAAGAAATAATGTGGCCAATATTTCAGTAAAGCTTAAGGTATACTTTCAAATTTAATCTGAAAGATACTGAATAGTACACTAAGCCATTTAAAAGCAATAAGCACAGTTCTTAAGAATACTTTTTGTCTACTTTCATTTTTTTGAAATTAAATTCATGATATGTCTAATTCGAAATGTTCAATATTTTTATGAAATTTCACTAAAAGGACTCATAACAGCCATTACATGCCTTTTCTTTTTTATGATAACTATTTCAGGCAGCTCGCCACTATTGCGGCTTGTTTTTAAAAAATAACGTAGCGAATATAAGAATATGTATGGCAATCTCTATACAGCACTTGATCGAGAATTCTAAAGCTGTGCTGGTTTTAAATATTTTGTGATTTTGCTGTTTAATTGAATTTTATGTGGTATAAGTGCGAAGAACATGATATTTAATAAATAAAGACAGCGCATAAAAGGTTAAGCATTACAAGAGAAAAATTTTGGTATCCATCTTACAATGAAAACTGAATATGAATGTGATGAACTGAAAAAAAATATATAAAATCTATGCCAACACTTAACACTGCATTGGAAATTCTAAACATGCTGCTATGCAGTGTTAAACATTTTGTGATTTTGCTATTGATGTGTCTGTAGCAGAAGCGCGACAAAAACGATGTTGCATAATAAAGCTAAAAAGACAAAAAAAATCGTTTAGCAGGATTGAGAGCAAGAGCAGACTGGTAGACTGCAAGCTTAGCGAGAGCTTAAAAACCTTAACAAACCGTTTCGGGTGTTGTTGTTAGTGAAAATCTAAAACCTTTCAGATTTTTCTCTTTTTTGACTTTTTAAAATTTATTTATAAATTCCAAACCCTAAAATTGAGTAATACTATTTAAATGAATTATGTGAAAGAATTTAAATGATGATATATTTTAAAACATATATTGCTTCTGAATTCTATTTCGTAAGAAGGGTCATCAGTTTATAAAACCACCTATCCCTTTCTGTCATTTTTTATTCGATATAACCCATTAGAAAGAAAGATAATTTTAAATAATTATATAAATCATTTAAAATTATCTTCTTAGTAGCCCGAACTCTTAAAATATTAGTCATTTTTGTCTTTCCAGTGGAACAAAGAAAGAACTATTCCAACCGCCTGGAAAAATATCTATACTTTCTAAATTTTAATGGAGAAACGCGTATATATATATATATATATTATCTCATTTTTCTGTGTACCAGATAACAGTACAAAACGAATTCATTTGTTAGAACTCGTAAGACATCTTATGTTGCAGGTAGACTATTGAAAAAGACACTGCTCTTCCATCCGTTACCACAGGGTACTTCAAAACACATTTCTACGATGAATCAAGTGTCATTTTAGCCTTAAAATCTAATAAAAAAGGTCAAAAAAGTAACAAAAGGGCCAGTCTCAGCCATTTATTAGTTGCCATTAAGGCCATTCTTTTATAGCTTACGCGTCGGTTAGCACAAGATGTCCATTAATCACATTTGATGAATTGCAGTAGAGAGTTTACGACTTGGCGTTAGCGGAGAGCGATATATCCCGCGCTCCAGCCCCTCACCAAGTATGTTGTAGATGAGCCGGAAAATGACCTGACGCATCTTTAATCTCCAGTTTATAATTTTGAGTTATCTTCCTCAGCAGATATGCAACGGAACTTCACTCGGTTGGAACAGATACCAGATATTATCGTCCGGTGTTTGTTGCAATAATGTGCCAACAACCCGCTTGGGTGGAGTAGAGAAGAAGTATGATGGTAACGGAGCTTAATTAATAAAACCTTTGAACGTTTTCAAGGAGTTATATGCAGAAACATTTTATGCAGTAGTTGTAAATCAGTCACAAGTAATTATAAAATCATAAAGAATTTCCTTATTTAGCCTACGAAAATCATGCAACTCATGCAACCGCTGTCATTCGGATACGAAAGATTATGTATTAGTTTACAATTATACAAGCACTTAATAATAATAATAATAATAATAATAATAATAATAATAAAATTAACAAAAACAAGTAAAAAGGTGAAACGTTTTCACACTATAACGATCACTCAAACAATTTGTTGAGGTTTTTTATGCTCTCGCTGACTTCGCAGTCTACCAGCCTGCCCTGTTGCATTCAATCTCTTGCTAACCCATTCATTTTGTCTTTTTAGCTTTCAAAATAATTTTCTTCGCACTGAAGCCGTTTATAGTAATTCAACGGCAAAATTACAAAACTTTCAAAAGCTGCATAGCAATATCTGTTTATAATTCCTGATGCCGCGTTACATTTTGGCATAGGTTTTTATGTATTTTCAATCTTTTCTCAGTTTACCATAACTGTATTCAGGTTTTTTAGTAAGATTGTAAAGACATTAGGTTATTTGGAAGCAGCAGATGTGAAAAATTAGAAATGCCTTCTCCGGAACTCGAACCACGGACCTCTCGAATACGCGTCGAGCGTGCTGACTGCTACACCACGAAGGCATGCGAAGAAGAGGGAAGAAATACCTTATATACTCCCCCTTTCAATGGGCGACTGGAGATCAGGGGCCCCAGTCGCCAAATCATGCTGGTGGAGAATCATCCTCCACCACCTTTTAGTTCGGGCGCCAGTTATAGAGGCATTAGGTTATTTGGAAGCAGGAGATGTGAAAAATGAGCAACGCCTTCACCGAGAATCGAACCACGGACCACTCGGTTATGCGTCGAGCGTGCTGACTACTAAACAACGAAGGCATGCAAAGAAGGGGCAAGAAATAACTTATAAGATCAATAATAATTTTTGTGTTGATATGATTAAATTGTTATGTGTTAACTTTATTAAATATCACACTCTTCGCACTTACACCACATAAAAATTCAATTCAACAGCAAAATCACAATATAAACAGCTTTCAAGCTGTTTTTAAATATATTATAATTTTTTAGAATTTCCGATAGACAGTTTCGCGCTCGGGAGATAAAAATGTTTTATTCCGTAGAGTGTTGCAGGTGATCACTTTTATATCTTTTCGTTAAATCTTTATAAAATATGAAATATAAAATTCGAAGTTCAAAATTCGGGCTTCCAAGTGCAGATATTTGGGTGCAGGACAAATTTATTCAAAATTGGATGGTTCTAGGTACCGTCGTTGTTTTCGCAATTTGAGAAGCATACATACATTCATGCAGATTCTTCATTATTTACTTTCTTTAGAAATAATAGAGGTAAATAATATTTAGTGGAAGCAGTCTGAAAAAAGGTACAACTCTTTATACTGAACGGGCTAAAATGACTAATGACTAATTTTGAGACTAATGGCTCGTTCAGGCTAACGCCCTCTTGGACTCATAAATACTAAAATACTGCGTGGCATACACGACGAACTACCCATATCCGTTAAAGCAGTTTTGTTTGTGTTGCTGCCAAAAGTGTTTTGTCAAAAACAGCAGTGCTGTTATTAGAAAACGCACCATTCCATGACGATCACGATTACATGAGAACTAAACGGAACGCGGATATCTGTTTTGCAAATCAAATGCTCATAAAGAACCAGTTCGGTAAAGAATGTTGAGTAACGGAGGTGAGATTTAGACACAAATTACTGCAAATGCACTAGTTGCACGGTTTTACTGTTTTCCTTATACATAACTGAATACGAGACAGTTTCTCTTAGAAAGTCCTCCACGAAGGTCATCTCCTCACTTAGCGTGCTTTCAGTCCATGCATAGTTTTACACAAAGTTGCAACTCTAACTTGTGGTCTAACTGCTAAAGTACCAGCATACTAGAAATATCTGCTAGGAAGTATTATTTGTTTGTCATGAAAAATAAACTGCCAGATAGTAATACTGTCACACTTCTTTTAATCTGCAGCAGTTTGCCTCTAAAAATCTCTATGAAGGATCAATTTCATCAATTCTGCAAGTCAAAAGTCTTCGTCACAGGCTTTTGACGACAGACTGGATCATTATTCGTAATATATTGCAAAGTAATGTTCTTAATAGTACATTAAAACTGAATTAAAGAGATTATAGACGATAATTTGCCCTATTGTGGAATATTTTGTGCTTTTTAAAGAATGGAACAAGACTGATTGATGGTTTTCCGATTTTCCACAGCTAAATAGTCACACTGGCTTCTTGCAAACTCCTTGGAATTGCACCAATCGAAATTTCAAAACTGTATGATCTCAAGAAAAGAAAAGGTTAATTTAAAGTATATCACCTTCATCACGTTTGTTGGATATATGATCAACTCAGTATACATTGGGTCAGACTGAATAATGTTTCATTCAGCAAATGCTAGTCAAAATATCATTATTATTATAAAATAGATCATGTTCAAAAAATCTATCTTGTAATTTAAATATTGATTGAAACTTAAGTTTATCACTTCTCAAAACTTTTATTTCTCATATTAACTACTTTTAGGTTTTTCCCCTAAATTTTTAACTATACATTTATACTGAAAAAATTTAAAAACGTTTCTAAATATAGGCTATATTGTTTTTGTAAATATTCTTCTATCTACAAAGTATCGCGAATATAAATGTTACAGAAAGCTAAATATTATTACTATATAAGCACAATTATATTATAGCGATTTATATTTATTTCAAATAACCAATTTAGTTTAAGTTATATTTTCTTTCCCATAAGCCTTCGTTCTCCTAATTGTCAATGTCAGAATATTTAAATTTGATAGCGCGTGAAGTAATGCAAATTCTGCCTTGAGGAGAAAAGGTTTAAGTACTGAGTTCTAGAAGAGAACCTTAGAGTTTGGGCAAACGCTGTACTTTTGTAGCGTAAGCTTCTGTTTCTGCATTTATTGCTGGCTAACGTGGCGTAACAGCTATTACTTTGCTACCACTAGATTTCGACTCTCATTTAGGCAACGGCATTATCTGAGCTCTGTCGAGTAATTGTACTACTTGTTAATATCTTCGAATTTTTAGTTTAGTTCTTGTTATTTTAGTTACCGCCCAAGTAAGGTGTAGTGTATTAGCGTCAAGTCGACGCATTGTGAATTTTAAAGAGTTAATAAAGGTTTTTTTTACCTTCTCCTGTGTGGTTTTTACACGTACTTCAGCTGTCACATCAGAAGATAAACAAGTAGGTCTCACATCAGAATAATTTATAGAAATTGGGGCTATAAGAATCAATCATAATATGCAAATAATCTTTCATGAGTTGTCAAAAAATATTAACTATCTGTTTTCTATGTTTTGGATGACTGGCCCATGGTTGTTATTTAGGGTTATATTTATATAAGAAGATCTAGCTAATTAAAATGGAAAGCTGAAAGACAGTTTTATTATTTACTTGTAGAGACATTAGGATATTTTGGAATCAGGTGAGATGAAAAGTGAGCAACGCCTTCTCCGGGAATCGAACCACGGACCTCTCGGTTACGCGTCGAGCATGCAGACCACTACACCACGAAGGCGTGCGAAGAAGGCGGGAAAAATACCTTACATACTTTTATTCATTTCACCAAGTTCGCAGTTCAAACATTGCGTGTATCAAAGTGTTATTTTTTTTTCAGAAAAACAATTTGTAAACAAATTTCATTCTTAAGACCAATCATAAGTTACTCCAGTCTCTTATAATTTACTTTATTTCTGATTTTAGATTATTAGAGTTAATGAAAATGTTAAAAAACAACATTCTTGTGCCAAGAGGTAAATTAAGACATGTTATTTAACCAGTAATGGATTTTTGCTTTAAAAGCAGCATTTAAACTGATCATATCTTTCTGTAAAATGAAAATAACAGAAAACGTTTTCTACTTAAAAGAGAACTGTGCTTTAAATTCTGTTGATTTTGTCGTCCTTAATGTGTTCAGACAAGAATAATGACTTTTCCATATCTTAATAATGCAATTTAAATTCAAAACAATGCTGAAATAATCTACTTATGTTTTTTTTTAAACTAGAAAGTTTCATACAGATTTACTTCCAGGGAGATCTAGGCAAGAGTAACTTTCCCATTCTCAAAAATGGTTTCTATTCAGAAATAACAAACTATCACGGAGTTCTTGAAAGCACATAGTGAACTACCTTTAACAGTTCGGTGATAAAGCATTCAGTGATCAATCATCCTGTTCAAGAAAAACTCCATTTTAAAGACAACATATAGAATTTTGCTCAAGTGAGTTGCAGCTTATGCCATTCTGTTTTAGGTGTTGTCTCGTAACTGACTGAATAGTGTTTCTTCTTTTATTTTCCTCAACATTAAAAGTCATTTAACAAAAGATGCTAATAGATTTAGCATTTTCATTATGAAATCTCCATTTGCAGGAATAACTGATAAACATAACGATAGTAATGGTAACGCGTAATGAACGATAATATTTTTAACTCAAAATTAAAATTTGCGTGTAGTTTCAGTTCGTTTGTGTTGTTCAATTTATATCTCACTAAACTATTAAACTATTTGTAGAACTGCTTATTCGCCATAACCCCATTCAAGAGTAAAATCACATATAGCACATTTAATTAAACAAAGTAACTGCATTAGAGCAACCATGTTTTGAAAACAGCCGCCGAGACGGTATGGTGGTTAGAGGAGCCTATTGCGGCAGAGAAGGGCCCGGACTCGAATCCCAGAGAAGGTATATATGTTTGTAAATGTATAATATCTTTGAGGCATGAAGGCACTCTAAACACATGGCGAGCCGAAAGTTCTGTCTAGAGTTTGAGACTAGTGATCCGTTCTCTACGGGTTGCTCTCCATCAAAATTGGTTGCGGAACAGAGCGAAGTCGTATTGTCATCTGCGTGGTGCTCAAGGCTCTTGCTAACTACACGCACATTCACGATAAATTTCGTGGGCTTCTTCTGATGTTGCTGTTAGACAAGTCACAAATTTTGGAAACTTATTTGTAGGATATATAGTCTGTATCCATTCGCGTAACGCTTCCTGCATTTATGCAACTATTACCAGCATTTGTATTATTTCTGGAATAAGCTTTGTGGGGTAGGTGCTAGCCTTTTTACCACCTGGTGAAAGCTCTGCCCTGCAAAGCCTCCAAAATTTTGAGCCCTCTACAACGGCTCTGGTACACTGACTTTGACAATATTCTCTGGAAGTTTTAATTAAATATGCCAAATCTCCTACGAATCGGCTTGAATGTCCTCTCTGGAATCAAAATGGTAGTTTTTCATTATTGATATCTAAAAATAAAAATTCTAAAGTGATGAGAGACACAGCCAATTTACGTTTGGTTAAAAACTGATCCTTCTACAGGGAACTGTGTCTCGGTGCCATGTTGTGATGAAGCAATCTCATTTCATCTCTGTGTAGGTAATGTCTTTTCCGACAAATTTTCTTTCTCAACTATCTCAAAATATTACGATAAAATACTTCATTCTCTTTACAACCTAAAAGAAGCAATTTTTGATCCACAATTTACTTTATTGAAAAACATTCTCAACAAGGTTCTTCGTTACATTCCTAGCTTTTTTTGGTTTTGCAAACATTTGTATCTTTCATCCGAGGCCTGTCGCTTGATTTTAGAGTCGTACTTATAAATCAGTGTCAAGAATTGAGAAATTATTTTAATAATATTTATACAAATGCAGTTTTATAGGTACCGTTCTAATGCCATTGAAATTATATTAGCTCACAAACGTAAAACGAAGCTACTTCGAAAGGATTTGGTCTAATTTGAGTAAAGTTTCAAAGTGTGAGCTTTCAGTTTAATCAGCACAGTGTGTTTACTTCTAATGAAATTTTTACTTTTAACTCTGAAATGAGCTAGTATATTCAAATTATGTAGCTTAAATGCGGAATTCTTTTAAACTTCTTTAAGGATTAAGGTAAAATAATACGTAGAACAAATATTAATTTAGAAATCAAACAACAAGGAATTGCACCTATTTTACAGAAATTTAACTTTCGGGTGGTTTATTTTCCTGTCAACAAAATTCCAAATGCCATACCTAAGGACTCCATTCCGGGTATGAATTTCTGCGGTATTTATATGATTCCTTGCCGGTTTAATTTACATTGGTCAAACTAAGAGAGCTTTAAAATTTTGCGTTAAGGGACATGATGCATATGTTAGGAAAAAAGAAACACAGTTCTCTGTTGCCCAGCACTGTTGGTCCGAAAATCATACTTTCCACTTTTCTGCAGTCAAAATTATTAAAAAAAAACATCTTCCATTGGTGAATTAGATATTCTACAGGCTTTTCACTTTCAAAAAAATCTTTCTGTTCTCGTTAATGCGAATCCATATTTACCTTCAGCCTTTAAGGAAATTACATTTTATATCCCTTGTTTCATTAATAGATGGCGCCAGTAGCTTAACTCTTGTCTAGCTATTCTTATCTTATCTTATCTTATCATTATATCTTATCTCGTTCATTTGCACTTTGGCAGTTGAGGTTGATGGTTTGCTAAAACCATCCAAACTAAGCCTGTTAAAATTTGCAAATATAACGCTGATTTTTGTTATTTGACTTCTAAATTAATATTATCTAAGGATATTTATTACCTTTTTTATTGCTTCCTGTTGTTAAAATTATTTCTATATGATAAAGAATTAAAACATAAAGAGAGATATATTGTGCATCATCCAAATTAGCACTCTATTTTATTTTTCCCAAAGAAACATATGATTTCAAATAATTTACTTGAAAAGGCTGCATACTCAAAATCAATTACAAGAAATAGTTTTTTTTATTCAATAATTTTTCTTTGGTCTGCTAGAGATTTAACCAGAAAAGATAATCTTAATTTCTCGAATCACAATCTCTGGTTTTAACAGATACAGTAAATTGAAGATTTAAATATTGTACAAATTTATAAATCATGGCTAAGTTTTATTTATTAGATTTGCTTTAGTCGTTAGCTTTATAAATTTAACGAAGCTAAAAGGTGAAAAAACCTCAGAAACAGTGGTGAAATAATAGGCGTTGAATTATTAGCAACGATGCACTTTGTGTAAGCAAGTACAATGTACTTCAGAACAATTTAATTGCTCATTTTTTGTAAACCATGCAAATGAAAGCTGCAAAGGCTTTGCGAAATGGTAACTTGCCATCGCATTCCAGAATTAATCTACATAGTTTTGTATCTTTAGAAATATTATTTCAGGCTGAACAAGTGAATAAATAATTGCAACATCTGATGAAAAAGCATCAAAGGAAGCGCCATACTTTCATGTTTATGAAATATATTTTTGACAATAACATAAATGCATATTAGTACGTAAATAGTAATATTTAAAATATAACTTTCATTCCATCCATATATGTTTTATGAAAATATAAATTTACGTAAGTTAAAAAATTAAACACAAAAAATATTTTGGCTGAGAAAAAAAAGTTGGAAAGCAAATCATACATAATAAACAATTTTTATGTATTACAAAAGAAATCGGCAATAATTTTGAAAGATGTGGGAAAAACTCATATTTTAATTAAAATAAAATGATAATAACTCAATGCTCCTCATTTTTCTCTGCGCTTGCACCAGTAATTTTTATTCTGCCGTTAATCGTATGAAGAAGCGAGCTGTGTATACATATATTATATAAAATAGCGTACAACTTTTTTTTAAAAAAAGGTAACAGCTTTATATAGAAACTTTGTACGACATTAGAAACATGCAAATTTATGGAAATTCTATACTAATTCTTATTGCCTTAGTATCTCCAAGAATCTATATAATCTGTATTAATTTTACAAATATTACAGATTCTGTTGAAAAGTTCGTATGTTGTTTTTAACCCTATACGTTTGCTGTAAATATTATATTATTATAATCTAATGACTCTGATGTACGAGGATTTTCACCAATCTGAAAAGTTCTGAAATGAATAAATAAAAAAATATTATTGCCAAAACAGTTTACATAATTTTTTATCGCTTCTCAGTATTTCTCTAAAGGCACAAACAGGCACAACTTTTGCTGCAGCGTAACTTCCACAGCTTATTGAATATTCAAATTAGCATAATAGACAGTTAAATTCAGACTTCGATAACATAGTGTAAGATAACTTATTGAACGTATTACAGTAAGCTAACTCAGATATTTTAACGGCGCGCGTTTAAAACACCGGCTAGCGAGACGCTTAACCCGCAGTACAGCTTCTAAGCAATGCTAGCGAGAATACTAGCAACAAGACGTAGTTACCAGAAGCTCTAAGCTAAAGATTTAAAAACTTTCAGCTTAAATACACATAAACCTAATTTGCATTTTGGTGATGAATATACGGAAAAGAGAAGTTATAGTAAAGATTTAAATAATAATAACTGGTTAAGTAACATAAGCTATTTTATAAATATCTCGTAATAGCAATACGTTATAATTTTGTTCAGCTTATAAGGAGTTTCTCCCGCCTCCTTCGCATGCCTTCGTGGTGTAGTGGTCAGCACGCTCGATGTAAATTCAAGAGGTCCGCGGTTCGAGTCCCGGCAAGGGCCTTGCTCTTTTGTCCCATCTCCTGCTTCCAAAATACCCAATGACTCTATAAGCTAAATTGCATAGAATAAAACTATTTTGGAAAGCGTATAAGTTTTCACGCAATCTATAGTGTGGCATATTATCATAAAAAATATAAATGGTTCATAAATAAATAATATAAATTTTACTCATAATAACAAAATATAAATTTAGACATTCCAATTTGACAATAATGCTAGTTTTAAATATATTAAAATGAACATATTGCCAAAATATCCATTTTAAATTAGTTTTCATTTAAAACATGCAAAGTAAATTATTAATTCTTTTTTTTTATTTTCTAATGGCGGACCCTTAGCCGACTTCGGCTCGGCCACTACTAAGACCAGGATTGGTGGTCACTTTATTATGGAGGAACCTAATAGGTGGGCTGCCTTTGCTCTTATGAATGCACGAACAGTTGCAACCATGCCTTCTCTGGTATTCGAACCCGGGCCCATTGGTAACGCAACCGGCTTCCCTAACCACTATACCCTCTGAGTGGCATGCAAAGAAAATTATATATTTTCGTAATTGCAAAACAAAATTATATGCTTTCCAGCAGGCTTCAGCAATGGGGCATTCAGTGACATTTTTCCCACCGTCTTCAATGACATTTTCAAAATAGTCAAATAGACATACCGTATATACCCGCGTATAAGTCGAGATATTTTGGACAAAAAAAGTCTTCAAAGTGGGGGGTCGACTTATACGCGCGGCCATAAAAAATTAAAAGAATCGGAAGTTCAAAAATTTCTTTATATAATGCAGTTGTTTTCTTCCCGCGCTCAAATTGGACGACTTCTGAAGAAGTGACAAAAGTGACAAAACACCTAAAAACGACTGTGGCCGTAATTCCGGGAGGACTAGATGTCTGCCTCAATAAGCTCTTCAAAGTAAATGTTAGAAAATATTGGGCAGAGTGGAATAGTTCCGGTCGACCAACATTTACAAAGGGAGGCAACATTAAAAAGCCCGATATTACATTAATTGCTCAGAGGGTTAAAGATGTTTGGAACGAAATACCCTCAGAAATGATTATAAAATCATTTAAAAAATGTTGTATTAGCAACGAACTAGACGGAACGGAAGATGATGCTGTTTTTGAAAGTGAAAATGACGACGAAGGCTCTAGTAGTGATTGTAACAATATAGAGTTCGAGACTGAAAATATGTATGATGACGAGTCAATGACGACAGAAGAGTTCAATGAAATGTTTTGCGAATCTGACCATGAATCGGACGTTGAAAAATTTTGATTTCGTTTATTTACCAAGGTATTTTTTATCGTATATTTAATTTTTTTTTCCTCAGATGATTTTGAATAAATGTAGTACTTAAAAAAAATGTTTCGAAGTTTCTCGATCGATTTCGGAAGTGGGGGGGTCGACGTATACGCGGGTTTCTTATTTTCTACGAATTTTTTATCTCGAAATGGGGGGTCGACTTATACGCGGTATCAACTTATACGCGGGTATATACGGTAGTCAAAATTTTCTTGGGATATCAGCAAGGGTTTTATTAATTTCTTAAAAATTTCTCACGCTTTTTTAGTGTTTGTTCACTTTGATAGCAATCGTTTACTAAAACGTGTAAAATTTCAGCAATGAAACAAGTACTTTAAGTAAAGCCATGCGGCAAAAATTTCACAGTTCACTGCTTTTGCGCACAACTATAAACCGATCACTTAATTACAATATAAAATATATATTTACTCTTGAATAATAAGAAAATGATTGGTTTGGGCGGCTTCGGGTTTCAGCTGTCTTATACTATTTCCATGTTTCAGCTAAGCAATATACACTCCTGTGATGATTTACTGTGGTATTATAATTCTTCATGCAAGACTTATAAACGTCAGACGGTGAAGTGGAACAATTTCAGGACAACCCCTTAGATTTTCGTCGCATCCCTTAATAGCCCTTGGGATGCAGCTCAGGCTTCCGCCTCCATGTGCGGGATGATGAAAAAGCAAAATCGAACAATCACCTTCGCTGCCGAACACCGGTATCTGGTGTATGGGGAGCTTGTTAAAGTTTGTCACGTGGCTAAAAGCGGCTTCCACTCGAAAAGGTTCATCTCGCTCTTCCTTCTAATGGTCCCAACATATTTCTCGCAAGAATCCCTTTTCTTAGTGAGAGAGAGAGAGCAGTTATCCCACAGATTTTATTCTCGGGCAATAAGATTCTTTTTTCCTCGTTTCATTTTATCTTCAGTTGGCTAATGTTTCTAAATGCCCAAAGAAAGTTATTGCTTGGACAGATGAATGGGTATCTACACTAGATGGGCAAGTAACTTAATTACCTGGTCACATTCTTTTTACGGAAATGTACCGTAAATTTAGAGAGAGTTTTCTAGCTTTAGAAAGTATGGCTCAACTTCAGCATGAAACTGTTAGGAAATTGTAAGTGGAATGAAAAGAAACTTAGAGTTATAAAAAGGTATTTATTTTTTGCCTACTTCTGCTCTTTTAAAAGGTTTAGCTAACACTAAAAATAAAATTAATAATAATAAAGACAAAAAGAAGAAGATATGGATTTTGCAAACCCCTTGGTAACGTGTACCTCTGAAGACTTAAGTATAAAAAGTAAATTAAATACCTTCGTTGTTTCATTTTTAGCATGTAAGGTTTATTTCGCAGCAGGACATGTGAAAAATAAGCAATGTCCTCACCCGGACTCGAACCACAGACCCCTCCAATACGCGCCAAGCGTGCTGACCACGACACCACGAAAGCATGTTAAGAAGGCGGGAGAAATACCTTATAAACTCCTCCTTTTAAAGAGCGACTGGGAATTAGGGGAACTAATCGCCAAATCCTGGTGGTGGAGAATCATTATTCACTACCTTTTTGTTCGGGCGCAACTGTAGAGACATTTATTCATTTCGAAACAGGAGAAATGAAAAATGAGCGCCGGGACGCGAACCTCTGATCTCTTGATACGCGCCGACTGTACTGACCACTGCACCACGAAAACATGTTAAGAAGGCGGGAAAAATACTTTATAAGCATTTTCACTTTGTCTTCAGGAATTATCCTTGTAAAATAAGGAAAACTTTTATATGTCTTTGGATGTGGATTCCTAATTTAGTTTGTTAAACGATCTGAGTGTTGAAACGTATGAAGAATAATGAGCATAGCAGAATGGCGGAGGTGCATTTGTCTATGTTTTCAGATTTTGTGTATTGTCTTTATATAGTATTTGGCATCTTTTATCCCAATTTTGATTAACAATACCTAGAGAAAGAGTTATGAGTAGCCTTTCTGTCTAATTAAAGACACTGAGTCTTTCGTTAAGGATTTCTTTTGATATTTTTCGTAAAACATTAAAGCACAAATTTCAAATTTTTTTTGTAAAAAGGCAACCGATCACCACATTTTGGATATTAATTATCTTAGTGGTTTATATATAATTACAAATTCAATAAATATATAAATAAATCAAAATTATTAGAAAAAAGATTCGAATAAAAATATCATGCTGTCATTCTTACGAAAGGTCTTTGTCAATGTCTGAAAGTCAAAGTAATGTGTAATCAGTACTATGTAAAATGTAATTTCATTCATTAATGAAAATACAAATTTCTATTACTTTAAAAAATCACATATGCAAAACTATTTCGGTTGTTGTATTGATGAAGAAAATATTTAAAAAGCAAATCAGATACAGCAAATACTTTTTCAGATAAGATTTTATGAAAATTATGAACATTAATTTTTAAAAATGTAACTAAGGAGAAAAAGAAAGATTTTTCCTTTAGCTGTATTTTTTCTATAGCTATTTCTTCTGTAGCTTTCTATTGCTTATTTCTCAGCTATATTTCTGTTTGTTTAATGTAACATAATATCTCACATTTATTTTTTGTTTTTTTTACTTTTTACTTGAATCTTTAGTTACTACACTAACATTAGCGTTAGCGTTAACTAACATTAAGCGTATAAAGGAAGGAATTATGCATATGTGCGGAAAATGATATAAAAATTAATAAAATTTTTTGCTACTGAAAGGTATCCAAAATATGTATCACAATTACTTTGAAACAAGTCTAAAACTATTTCTTCTGCAGCTAGTGGACCTTTATAACATTATTATAAACATCCTGATTGGTTGCATTATTCAGAAGCTCTAACGCCCTTACAGAACTGGCAAGAATCCATCATCAACACTAAGTCTTTCACTAAGCCTCAATTGTTTAACACTAACTCAACAATAAATCTTCACTAAGGCCTCAGTTCTTTCTAGGTTAGGATGAAAAGGATATTCTTAGAATTGATATCATATGAGGTTCTTAGATTATTGCACAACCTGCACAGTAAAGTACACTGAAGTGCTACTGAATTAGGAAAATTAAATCAGTAACGAGTTGGGCCTCCCGTGGCCCAGATAATGGCTGCCACATAACAAGGCATGGCTTCAAATAAGTTTGCGGAAGCATTCTACGAAAATGGTTTGCCAAACATTGGATACAGCTCTCCATAATTCAGAAATGGTCGCTAGTGTTGTGTGGTGTTTTTTCACACCTTTCTCCGAAACACCCGATATATGCTCAAGATTTACATCAGGGCTTCTAGGTAGTCAGTTTATTACAGAGAGATCACAGGAATGCTCATTCAGTCAAGCAGTATCCAGCCGGGACCTATGACAGGTGCAGTTATCTTGCTGAAATACTCAATATATGTGCGTGACACGGGCAACATAATTGGATGGAGATGATCTCCGAGCATCTCTACGTAGAGGATCTTATTGAGGGAGGTTGGTGCAAGTAACAGTGATCCCAAACACTGACAAGAGAAAACACCCCAGACCATAATTGAGCCGCCATGGCCTTGTGCAGTTCCCTTCTGGCATGGAAGTTCCATGGCTTCATGACCCTGAAGCTATATTCTTAGCCTCAAGCCGGTGTTAAGTAGTTAGAATCGAGACTCATGACTCCATGCTATTTGTTTCCAGTCCTCTAAAGTCCATTTTCTGTGTCCTCTTATCCAGGCAAGATGTGCAGCTCGATGGCATGCATTAAGCAATGGCTCTGTCATGGGTCTACGGCTCCCGAAGCCCATATGATGAAGAGACCGTTGACGATCCTTTTAGTGACTATACGACTGGCGCTCTGATTCAGCTGTGTAGTATGTTGAGGTAATGTTTGGCTTCGCTGGCTATGTACAATACGCAGCCTTTTCACACCCCGCTCGTTCATGGTTAATTGTCCTTCGCAGTTTGTCCGATCGCTACTTTTTTCCCACCGTCCGTGTATTCTCAGTATACTATTGACACTGTTAACCTTAAAAATCCTAGCCCTCTCCCGATTTCGAAAATTGAACATCGAGCCCTGCTGCAATACATGCGTCGAGTTATGCTGTCTACCCGCGATCGAAAGTGTCTAAATCAGCAATGTTACCCAAATTGGAAATTGAAACGACTGACTAACGACAACCATAGTACTAGTTATATGTGCAGTTACCACAACGCCATCATATGAGCATAAATACGGCACAGGGCTACAAAATTTGCATATCAAGGTCTATTTCTAATTCAGATGAAAGTCACTAGTGCGACTTATACACACTGTGATCAGAAACAGGTATATATTGTTACGAATTCTGCACATAGATAGATATAGTGAAGTTGGTGTATTTTCCTGTAAAATATAAAATGAAAATCTAGAGAGACGATGGTCTTCCAGAAAAGCAAAAAGTCATCACTCTTAGCTACCACAGTTTATTCCGGTCCCTGTATAACTGTAATGGATATTGTAACTAAATACCTGTAACTGATAGTCTGTGTAACTGTAACAGTATTCGGTCCTCATATGATTTTCAGTAATTTCGAAAAGGAGAAAGTACTAGAAATATCTCAGCGGCCAGATAAAATCTATATAAGACTGGAGAGAACATCAGTTCCTCAGTTGTTTTTGTTGTGAGGTGTTAGTTCAGAGCGACTTCAAAATATTGAGATATCAGTGAAAGCTTCGTCTTTAAGATGCGCTTTGCCTTGCATTGTGTTTAACGCTTTTAGCAGTTAGAAGTGTAACTACTGATTGTACCCATTGATACTTTGAACACCTGTACGAGTATTTCTGTGGAAAGTTCCGGAACTCCAAAGTGTTTCTTTTAATAAAATAAATTTTATCAACTTATCATCTAACCTTATGCGCTCAATCTATTACGAATTCGTACGCACTCAACAATATAAACATGTGGCAACACACCAGCGTGTATTTAACGATTCAGTATGAAATCCATTGTTAATGGTTTAAAGTTACACAGATTTGTGCAAGTTTCGTTGCGACTGGATGAACAGAAAACCATGACCAAACACTAATAGGAAAATTCAAACGTCCAAATGTCCAGAATTCAAACGTCCAGAATCTATTCACACGGCGGGTATGTGAATAGACTCTGGCAACTTCTACCTCCATCTCATTAAAACATGATTTCCTTTCTTCGATGTTTAAATACTTGAACAAACGTTTAAACTGCTACTTTTCATACGTATATTATTGCATAATAAATGAATTATATCGTAAAATATTAATTTTTTTATCTTCATTTTATATTTAATACACGGGGTCGCGAAAAACCTGAATGATATAAAGGGGTCATGAATAAAAAAAGGTTTAGGATGCGCTCATCTGTATAATGAGCTCCTCCGAAAAAACTGCAAAATATACATCTCTGTACCTCCTTATTTGCATCGCTATACGCTTTGCCTATTTATACTTATCGTCTATTAAGTCAGAAAAATAATGTCGAGAGGATTTTTGGAAATGATTAATTTGGAAGTGATTAGTATCTATTTATCACATAAAAACTATAATCTCAAAAATCCATGCTCCCACAAGGAATCTAACTTCAGGCTTTTTTAAAAGAAAATCTATCCGCTGACAAATGAAATTTCATATACTTTTTTCAGCATTACGTATGTTCACTGAAATTTATGCGCACACATAAAGCAATGAAACCATTGAACCCCCATGTTTTAATAAGTAGTAACATGAAATCGTTCACATATTATTTCGGTTGCATCAAAATTATGAAGTCTTAAAACAGCACTCCTTTTCGAAATACTGTTATAGGATATGAAACTATGTTTATAATAAACTTTCTATTATTTTATACTTTTGTACAATCCCGAAATAAATCCATGTCTGTGTTTTACTTGCAGTGTTCCCCCCTTTTGTCTATTAACTAAGTGTTGATGAACCTAGTAAACAGCTAAGGGAATAATCGCTTAAGTTCGAGAACAGAAACGTAAACTAAAGAAGCATTAATTACCATTTATTGCTCAAAATTAAGATTAACAGATGGTCTCTTTCTCAGCACGTACAACAGAGCCTCCACTTGGGCTTAAAAATAAAAACTAACTAATATAGAAATAAGAACTAGAAGTAACAAATGACTAACCAAAGAGATTTACCCAAAGCTAACACAATTCTAAACTAGTTGGCCCGTAATATTAACCCTCTGACCGTCCAGGGTGTTCGCTAAGAAAGCACAAATTTCCCAAAACTACTACCAAAAAAATTTATTTTCTTCATTTAATGTAAAAAATGTCCTGGCATTTTATACCTATATTTATATACTTTTAATGTACTGCCTTAATTTCTTTGACATATTTTAATATGCCCGTACATATACGTCCGTACAGCTATCACAAAATATATTCTAGGCCGTATATATACGGCCTTGCCGGTTAGAGGATTAAATTAGCTAGCGAAGCTATTAAGAACACGTAATACAGCCAGCGTAGTAACAGCTTAGAGAGACGTAGACAAAAGGCAAACGCGCAGTATTCAGGAACCCTTCTTGTCTCATTCGAAGACAGTGGAACTTGGATTTAAATACTCTCTACTATTCATTTGCATTTAACGCGATTCTGAAAACTCGTTCTGGTAAGAAACTGTAAGCTGAAGCTAGAAGAGACAGGAAAGGTGAATAAAACTAAAAGAAAACTGTTATAAACTTAGGATATACCTTATATCCTATATAAAATTAAAATTTCATTTATCCCTTTGAGTGCGAAAAATGTCTTCAAGACTTCAAATACCGTTTTAGTGCTTAAGATTAGCAATGCCGTCGTGTTTTCTCTTTCATGCACTTTTGTGTGAGACAAATATATGTTTTGCATTGGTAACAAGTGTAAATTAATTCAGTTCTAGAGTCACCATGATACATAAAACTTTTATCAGAAAATCAATATAAATGATTCTCTTCAATATAAAGCATCAAACAGTGACAATTTTATCTTTTCCCTTTTAAAAGTTGAAAAAAGGGCAGCTCGGGCGTTTTTTAATGAATAAAAAACGTCCCTAGTAAGTTCCGTTTCTCTTTCGTACGCAATATCCTCTTTTATGCATCGACAACGTGAAAGAGTATTGTGATTTGAACAAAAAAAAATTAGATAAAGGGGGGAAACTATGGTATCTTCTTCAGCTTTGCTAAAGATAACGTTTCTTGAATTATTCATGAAGAAAATTTGCTTTATTCCCAGGAAAATTTTTTTCCTGTCTAGTTTTTCTTGTGTTTCCTTTACTTTCACTTTCCTTGCATAGCAGTAAAATGAGAAAAATAATTCCTTTGATCGTTTCCTGTGACATCATTTATTCGTAACACGGCAGAGGAATGCAATTTAAGGGTTTGAGAGAAAAATGAATTAATGATGTTAATAAAAAGGGAAGGTACGGGAAGATTAACTTTTCAGGTATTTTAATTCACTCTAGAAAATGAAAAACAAAATTCTCCTTAAATTGAAAGATACGACGAATTCTTATTATTTGTCAGTAAAATGCAGGAGGTAAAAGAAGATTTGAAACTTGCGATAGTTCTGAAATTAAATCCGCCTCTTTGTTACAAATATTTTTAAATTAAAATAGTGTAAAAAATAGGTATATGATTTAACATACATAACTACTTTTTTCTCAAAATACAAAATGCGTTATAATTTATAATGTAACTAAATATAGCGCAAATGCATTTCTATACTTCGTTTTTATTTGTGTAATTATTCGGATCTTAACTGACACTTTCATATTTTTTTCTTTTCTTTGGCAGCATTCACAAATCAATTACAAATCATTGAAGAGGTTGAAAATAGATGCAAGATTACAGATACCTGACCAAATTGCAACATTACATTTAAATTATTATAGCTAAATTGAAATGTTTTTGCTGAATTTGCGACATAATGCAATGGTTTATCTTTGCGTAAAACTAACATGCACTTAATTTAAGATAATTTACCTTATTTTCACGCAAACACACTGCACATCTTAAAATTAGAATGATAGAATCTGTTAGAAATTCATTTGAGTACTCATGTAAGATTATGGTAGTTAAAGATTCTAGCAACCATATCGCTGGAAACAGATTCGAATTCTGAAACAGGTGTGAACGTTTGCATATAAATTGTGTTTTTATAACATGAGAGCACTTATAATTACGTTTTTGGATCTGCATCAAAAGGAAGAATGTTTTCAGGAACTCGGATCTATGAGGAAAACCATTAAAACAGCCATGCAGCCAGGACTCGAATCCCTGAACCAAACTACAAGTGTTCAGCGGACTTTACCACTCGTTCTTTAGGTCAGCTTAAAATATCATCAGCCGAGATTATGCTGTATACGTTAGCGGAATAGAAAATATGATAGGATACCCTTGGATCAGTCCTCTCGGGTCGTCATCAAAATTGAGACATAGCCAAGCAAAATCGTGCAGTCTACCATAAAGTTAACAATTCGTTGGCCACTGATAGAGGCTTTTTCTTCTTTTGGCCATAATAAAGTTGTGAGCTTGATTTCATCATGTTCAGATAAGCAGAATTAGTAACAACAACATATTTTTTTTTCATTTTATGCCCATATCGAGGTATACTGCACACACACACACACAAACACACACAAAAAAACGGTTCTATATCTCCCGTTCTACTTTGCCGATTGATGAAATTCAACTTGCATTTCTCATGTCTCGTAAGCGCGACTTAATATATATATTAGATTTATATATAGCCTTGTTCTAACACAGGTATTTCCCACAATATCGAACTTTTCCTGAAACGACATGCCATTTTTTTTCCATGTTTCGATTCTACGACTCAAAATATTCCAAACTGCCAAGTTTTGTAAAACTCGCAGGAGTAGTTTTTAAAAATTTAGCTCTAAAACTTTAGCTCCTCAATGTTAATTGAATTTGACATATATTTATTAACATTTCTTTCTTTTTAAACTTACTTGATTCCTTCTTCCAGAATTAGAAATGTGGGCTTAATCCAAATATAATCTGCACATTTTTATTATTTATTTTTAGAATTCCTATTTTTAAATAATTTTTATAAATTTTTTATTATAACCTATAAATGTTTTAACACCATCTTAAAGTAGACGTAGTTCTAGCCATACTTTCAAAAAATTAGAATTTTTTATTCAAAATATCCTACGATATACGTGAATTTAAATATTGGCGCCTTTTGGAATTTGGCATATCGTTACAAGCTATAATAACGCCAAATGTGGTTTACGCTCTGGGTTACAATTACTTGAAAGTAATGAACGTGGACATTTTTAGCTCGGGTGCAATGAAAAAAAAGGAGAGGAAAATATGTTGCTATAAATTAAAAAGTTTGCCAAGTGAATTATTCTTGGCGCAACTGAAAAAAAGCACTAAGATAAATATTTAAATTTCTACGTAAATTTCGCACCTCATTTTACAGAATTTAATATTTAGGCATAATTTGAAGTCGTTGAGTCCAAATATGGAAAACAATTCGCATGTCATTTCAGAAAAGTCCGATTTTGAGTCAGAATGCCTACATTAAAACAATGCTATAATACATCTAATACATATCCTAAATCGCGCTTTCGAGACATCAAAAACGCAATTTGAGTTTCGTCAGTCGGCCCAGTACAACGGGAGATATAAACTGCCCCTCTCCCTTTTTTTTTCTTTCGCTGTGTACTAAATTCCCAGTGTTAGTTGTCTGAATAATATTTACTCACACCTATATAATTCTAAACCAACAGTTGATTAAAAGACCTATACGGCCTTCAGGTTAGCATAGGTTAGCTTTAGGCCTTCAGGACTGTGAAGCTGACTGAGAATCGTGTACATTATGTTTTTAGCAAAGTAGTAATATATTGAATGTTTTAGAAAGATCTTTTTATGTGTTTTGATTACGAGGTTTTACAAATGCAGATAATTTTTCCTGTTAAAATTTCTAAATATCTGGCATACATGTCACAATTCTTAGCCAATGCTACTGAGTATTTTTCCAGATTTACTACCCGTGTTGTGCCAGATTATCTTCCAAGTAATAGTAAAACTCGATAGCACAACTACAGCTTAGTTTAAAGTGGACACATTAAAATTATCTCTGTGTGTTTAAATTTCAAATACCTCTTTATATTTCCATGAAAAAATTTTTAATGAATTAATAAATAAATTGAATTTTTTTTAAATTAAATTATTATTCCATAAATATTTTTTGTAATTTTTTATTGTAATACGAAGTTCTATAGCCTCTTTTGAATTATCGTGTATTAGATTTTGTATAGCAATTGCAACCATATCCTGAATAAAGTTCATCTCTTAGTTTAGAAAATTAATTCTTCTCGTTAATTAGCATAAAAAGTCCGAATGTTGAACTACAACAGATAGTCTGCAGCTACATTTCCAAAACTTTCCAATAAATGTCTCTATTATTATGTCATAATAAAAACTTTCTTGCAACAAGTAATAAATTTATTTACAGAATACGTATTTTTCTGATATCGCGAGAGTCAAAGTTTTCAAAGCTCTTGTATTTTTTTTCTATTTTGATTACAAAAATCATAAATAAAGTGCTGGCAATGGGAATTCACATTTTTCATGATTATAATTTTACGAAACAACAAAATGCGTAATAAGTGAACACCCAAGAGAGCTAAATAAGACAATTAGTAATAAACAACAAGAAATGGCTTAACATGAGTAAATTTTCAAGACTAAACTTTTTAAGTATAAAGATATTTTTCTTTCTAAGTTGTAGGAATGAAAATCATGAAAAGAAATTTGTGCGTAAATGAGAACAACAAAGAAAGATCCTTCTAGCTAAATAACACGAAACGAAATGTTTATTGCCATATATTGACTGAAAAATGAAAGGAAGGCAACTAGGAAGTAAGTTTTTGAAAAGATAATGATAAACGTAATATGTCTCCTACAGATGTTTCACAGCCATAGAAATCTTTTGGTTCTGATTGAAATCTCACTTTTAATCCTTCTTTATGCATTTATCATATGTTATATGCATATATTGAAGATAACTTCTGTAGATTAATTTGGCGACGCTGCCTTTTAGGCAGCAAAAGGATTATGTCTCAGTTGTATATCAATAAATCTAGGAACACTGAAGAACTTCTAATAGTAACACGAAACAATTATAGCTGTGCCATTAAGCGTGGTCAAAAAGGCTACGCAATATGTACATGAGAAGAATCTGGAGAAGTGTTATTCAAGTGCTGTACGTTTGAGAAATATGCTATGTAAAAATTAAGAACCTGGAAGAATCCGCCAAAATTTTTATTGGATGATATCTAATGAATATTTAGAAGATGGATCGATTGAACATAGCAACACATAGTATAACTTCCTGTCAACTGATGGCATTAGTTACATGGCCTAAAATTAACATGCAATGTAAGGCAATACAATTTTTAAAAATCAAAGGGACCGGAACACAGTTGTTCTTCGAGGAGTATCAGCATTTTAAAGTGGCATTTCAAGTTTGTGAATATTGCCGAAGTGCAACGTTAATATAGTTGTCAGTTTGCAGCACAACTTCGATACATGACTGACAAATACACATCATTATAGTAAATTTTAGAAGGATGGTATCTTTTGTGACCTGCACGTGGGAGGATTCAAGAAACATCGCACAGCAGTGAGTTCTGCTGCCATCAACTAAGGTGAAGGTTTTATAGGACAGAATCTATCAGAAATGATAAAACACATCGTGTTCACTGAAAAATGGCGCAGAGAGACTATAGAGAAAAAAATTAAACCGAAATGTGCAGGCACTTATAGACACTTATAGACACTTAATAGGCCCATGGGCACTTCAACTGATGTTACTTGAGCAATGATTTGCTGTTGTAATAACTGCCGGGCCTCTAACTGACTACATTTGAGCACATTCTATAATTATAAAGATGATAGCGTTTTGGGAATGCCTGTTGTTAGAGAGCGTTTACAATATTAGCGGATTCTGTATGTCCTAATATTTTGTAAGTAACTCAATATCTGAGTTACATTTCAAGGTTTCAAAGTGTTCGTTTCGATCTCATATCCGTCGAATTCCCGTAGTCTGCCCTTTTATTACTTCACCTTCTCTAGTTTCTTTCTTTCCTTTTAACAATGCTAATCGCAACAGTTGAAGGCAGGAAACATAAATCGCTATTTAACTACTCTCGTAATATTCCATATACATGAGTACATCGTACGCAAAAAACCGAGTTCAAGTATTCTAGTTTTTAAAGAAGTTACAGGCATTTAAAATGTGTAAACGACGTAAACTTTGCCCTTTAAATTTCGGAGAAAATATTAAAAAACGTATTTCAGCAGTTGTTTACTGATGTTATAATTTATATATTTTTCCAAAAGAAGTGTTCATCTCTAAAAAACAAAAGCTAGAAATATCAGTATTGACAACTATGAATTTAACTTTGTAAATGCTATATTTATAGAACAGGAGGAAACAAACTTGTTTTCCCTGTTCTTTGCAAAAACGCGTGATCAGCGTCGCTTGAACCAAAGAAAAAGAGAAGTTTACCTGCTTGGAAAAAAAAACAGAGATAGTGAAAAACTTTGTAAAGCATTAAAAGATAATGTAAATGTAACAAATGATGCTGAGACATATGGTGCGGGTGAATTTTAAAAGTTTCATTGGATATAATGCATAAATTATGTCTACGCATAACTTCGAATCACATACCAATTTGTGACACGTTTATTTTTGTCATATTTAATATTATAAGATTAAAAATAGTTAAATAATACGAAAATGTTATCTAGTGTTTACAAATTCATATTTAAAGTTAATTTGCTGTTTCTCATGAAGATGTATTAAAGGTAAGTTTGAAGAAAAACTTTAAATTCGATTTTCTCAAAACAAACATTTTCGCAGTTCGTATGTTTTGAAAATGCTCCATGGGTCTCATTTTTAGTTAAAAATGAAAGATATTTGGAGGAAACTACGCATCTTGTTATATGTTACAGTAGATCTGTGTAGGTATGAGGTTATTAAGAGGTTTAAACTTGTGATAATGTATTATAAAAGGTGACATTCTTCCGAAAACTGGGTTTAAATTCACAAATATCCTTTTTAAAAATTTCTGATCTAACATATTCAATAACGGATACACAAAACATTTTGTCAAGTCTTTATAACTAAAAGAAAAAATTAGGAAAAAATATTTAAAAGTAGAGCGCAAGGAGTATTTTAAATCTTTAATTAAAAAATTAATTATTTGTTTTTAAAATTTTTAATTTAAAATAAATTGAAATTTTGAACAGATACTTTATGAACTGATGTTATAATATGTATGAAATTTCTTGTTGAAAACACAAAAACTTAAAAAACTAATTTTTAAAGTGCACCGTCCCCTTAATCTAATTTTTGTAATACGTATAATTTTATGCTACTGGTTTTCTGGTTGCAAATAAAGGCAATCTCATAAATTTAAGCTTTCAATATTTCATCATAAGATTATTGATTTCCAATATTAAGACAACTAAATTTTATGAATTTTCCTTTTTAATGCTTTTCAAGAATACCGGTAACTTACAAAATTCCTTTAACCGATTTATCAACAATACCCGCAGTAATCAAATGAAAGTATAAAGGATAAAGACGCACATGGAAAATTCTTATCAACTCTGATCTTTACTAACGTTGATAAACAGCTTTATTTTCACACTAATTTAATGCTCAAGCGCAAAGACTTTTTAAAAAAGAATGCAATTTATATATTTCCCCATACATATATATATATGCATACTTTTTTCTTATCAGTTGTCGATTATATGCAGAAGAGAATGGATATTCAATTTTTCACTGGAACAAATAAAAAGTTAATATCCGTCCGACGCCTGAAAACTAATTCCGGAAGCTCGAAAATTAATGCGAGTTTAATGATTCTCTTATGATATGTCAGAACGTCAGGCAATGTAGAAAGGAAGACAGAAAAAAGGAATTTTTTGAAGAACTTTTGATTGACCTTGCATATGTCGATCGCCAAAATTACAAAAGAATAAAAAATTTCAAATGAAAAAACACAACTCTGCTTAAAACATCGGAAAACTAATTTTTTAAAAAGGAAAAGTCTTCTTTGTCTTCAATACATTAAGTAAAATTGAAATAAAAAATTCCGTCTCCTAAGTACGTGATAAATTAATGAAAGAATGGTACAGAAATTTGAGTAGTGCAGAAATTAGCGTGTTCAACTATTGTCGATCTTGTAATTGTATTGTTTATGGAGATGCAGTATTTTCAGTGTAAACGAATATTATTGGAGACACAAGTGTTATACATATCAAGGTTACATTTTGCTTTGCCTGCAGCTTTTGAATTCCACAAAGTCCTCTTTGTGTCAAAAAAAGGTGACTTAGGCCATTTAAACTTACTTGAATCCTTTAACTGAAACCTTCATTTTTCATTGCTCAGCAACTGCGTGCATACGGCATTAGTAAAAAGAATGGACACTGGCCATCGTCTTTGATACAAGTAGCCACTAAATCCTCCGAAGCATGAAATTTCTCACAGACGATGAAAGCAAACGTTTTTTAAATTTTGTGCGCGAAACTGCGGCAAATTGATTCACTAACTTCAGTTTGATGAACCATCGGGATATCAGGACCTTCTGAAGATTCAACAGGTGTTCCTTCTGAACGTTGTGAATTACTTGATGTAATTTAAACCGTTACGTTCAAGTCCTTTTGTGTAGAACTTCGTTATGTTCTTCCCTCTCAAGAAAACAGAACCTGCCACAAATCCAACTCTGAAAGGCCTCATTCACTACTCTCAGGGAAACTTGTTTTGATCACAAGAGACGCCTCTAATTAGGCTTTGTAAATGCTACATATCTTATCAGAGGCTTTAAAAAGCTTGAATTTGCTTTTACCATCATTAATTATGTATAAGCTACCAAAATTAATCATCTTGTAATGTCTTGTTACTTAATTTTCAGAATGACAGCTGAAGTAGGTGCAGGAACAAGACAGGAGAAGAGTTAAAAGAACCCTTTATTTAACTGTTTAAAATTCACAATGCATCGACTTGATACTAACAGACTACGCCTCGCTGGGGCGGTAACTCAACTAACAAGAATTAAACTTAAAATTCAGCAGATTTTTCCCCAGGGATCAGATAATCCAAAGTAAAAACAGTGACGCCACTTTAAGCAGCAATAAATGCAGAAACAGAAGTCCACACTACAAAGATACAGTGCTTGCCCACTCTTTTTTCACTTTCTTCTAGAACCCAGTATTTAAACCTCTTCTCCAAAAGATAGAATTTGCATTCCTTTACGCACGCTACCAAATTTAAATATTCTGGCATTGACAATTAGGGGAATGAAGGTTTATAGAAAAGAAAGCATAAGCTTAAACTTGATTGGTTAGTGAAAATAAATATAAAACCCTAGAATCTGATAATTGCAGCCTTGAATAAATTGCTTATAGCAAAATGAGTGATTTCCATTGTTCAGTCTTACTCGAATACTTTAACAGAAATTTCATCCTTTATATATATGACAGTTATATTCATACCACAGTAATAAAAAAACAGTAATTATTGATCACCGTCGACAAAATTAGTCTGTAAATCCTCCAGAAACGGAGAATTTAAAGGAGTAAGGAAAGCAAACTATTTAAGGATACCGGCTTAATATTCGTCCTTTACAAATTTCACTCTCCATAATGAACTGCTTATTGCTCAATTAAAATATTTGATAAATGTATATCATTTATTCTGCCATACTGACCAAAGATAGGCTACGTTCAGTAGCTACGTTTGTAGAGACATTAGGTATTTTAAGAAAGCAGGAGACATGAAAAATGAGCAGTGCCCTCTCCGGGATTCGAACCACAGACCTCTCGAATATGAGTCGAGTGTGCTAACAATTACACCACGAAGGCATTCTAAGAAAGCGTGATGAATACCTTAAACCCCTCCCCTTTTAAAGAGTGACTGGGGATTAGGGGATCCAATCGACAAATCCTGGTGGTAGAGAATCATCATCCACCACCTTTTTTTAGTTTGAGTTTCACTTATAGAGTCATTAGGTTATTTAGAAGCAGAAGAAATTAAAAATAAGCAATACCGGGACTCGAATTACAGACCACTCGAATACGCGCCGAGCGTGCTAACCACTACACTACGAGGAATGCGATGATCACGTTTTTTCAGCAGAAATGTTGAATGCATAAGTGAATCTACTCAAACATTGCAGAATAATGATTGTTACGTAATTTTCTTTTGGAGCGGTTGCTGCATCTGAGCTAATAAGAATTTCCAGAGTAGTATTCATAAATATTTATTACAACACATATTTCTATGTCCAACGTGTCCCTTTAACATATTCAGATTAAACAGGAAAATCATTTGCGTAGGTGAAAACCATTTAAACCTTGAATTTGGGGCTTATATTCTCAAACTAGAATAGATATCCCGATACAGACATCCATCGATACCGGTACCTAAAATAATCCCTTTAGCATTTGGAATTTGAGTGAACGGGATTGAAAATCTTAAATTTGCATATCGACGATACTATCTGTTGCTAATTAAAATATTAAATTTATGAATATAATTATAAATACGATTATAACTAAAATTTTCTAGAGAAAATATTTTAATATACGTACTAACCTCCCAATTATTAACAAAATTACTAGAATGTACTACATATTATATAAATGTAACGCAATCAATTACGAAATGAGTGTAGAAATATATAGAAATGCAGTTAAAGTAATTTCGTAATGAATACTCAGGAACATATTCCAATTATGAGTCAGGAAATATATGTTAGTTACAGCAATAAAGATAGAATGAAAATTATAACAAATATTAGTTGCACGTTCTTCAAAAGAGATAATTTTCTATTGTAGCAAAGAAAATGATTAATTTCTTTTTAAATTTATACAACGTAATCACCTGAACAATTTGTCAACTGTAAAATTTTGGAATTTAAGTTGCTGTCATAAAAAATTATTTCAAAGGTAGGAATCCCCTTTTTTGTCGACACTGGTCATAGTTTAAAAAGCGGGAAGATACAAAGTGTTTTTATGAATTATTCAGTATGCAGAGATAGATAAAAAAGCTTTCAAATATAGCAAAGGGAAGAAAAGGAATGTTCTGTCGAATAAAAGGGCTTTTACCTTGACAAAAACTAAAATAATAGGATCTCTGTGCTTTAAGAAAGATTTGATTATCGGAATGTAAGAAGCTGAACTAAATGCTTAAGTAAATTATGATATATGAATCTCGCCTTATTTCTAAAAATATTTTAATCAGATAAAGTATTAAAATAGCACAGATATATTAAATTATATCGACAAATTTTACATAAGAAACTTGCGAATTCAACTTGCTATCTCATAAGACTTTTCGCCTAATTTTAAATTTTACATTGGCGTGTTTCTCTTCCTATTTAATAAAGCATAACATTTACAGAGTCCAATTTCTTACCTAAACTAATATCTAAAGCACCCGTTTTTTACTTCCTCTCAGTAAGAATGAAGCGCATCAGCTGCTCTGTTTTGGACGGATGAGACCACGGAACGTTGGTAATTTGATCCATGTTATCCAATGCCGATGAAGACACTGGCTGCATTAATGTCTTCGCAGTTTTCCGATGTGTAATGCTAATAGTCATGCTAAAAGTCCTTCACGAAGTCATCTCGTGAGAAGAGCAGAAAGCTCTCGTGTACTCTCGCCTGTATTATATCAGCTAATACGAACAGAAATAGAATAGGAAAAGAATATTTCTAGAACTAGGTCTATATATAGTTTCTTTTCTTATCCTAATCGCTTACAAACACGTGTTAACCATGTTAGCTTTTAAAAACATTTGTAATTATTTATGAATTCAGAGGCTGTAATTATCCTAGCTAAGTCCTTGAGGGCTAAAATATTGAAGAATGGCGTAGCGACGTATCGCAGAGATCTAGTCGGTAAGAAGTCCAAAGAAGGGTTAAAGAAGTTACCCTTTATTCCAACTCAATGAACGCATGGCCCCTTCTCGGGCTTAAACTAAGCCTCCACTTAGTCTTTAACTTATCTCAGAAAATAAGAAACTAATCTAATACTAACTAAAATAAAACCCGCCGAAGCTGCAGAGAATTAACTAACAGATTTGGCTCTTTACTGAGATTTAAAAAATTAAATCTCAGTAAGATGACAGAAAATTCTCATTTTACATTAATACCAGAATGATATAGAATGACCACTGTAATATTATTTTAACACATCCACTGCTTGTACTGCATTTTTTTTAACATTTTCGCAACTAATAAAGTTTACAGTTTATATAAGTTGAAAAAGCTATAGTGTATAACCAGTTGGAATCGAAAACCATTTCATCTCGAAAACGTTGCCAGGTTTTTTTACGTATTTATTAACAGCATGTATGGTGTACTCCTGATTAATAAGGTTTAAGATATATTTTTTTTACAGACACCGCTCTAGATTTTCTTTAAGATGCACAGATTTTCTGTAAAACCCACACACGTTTAGAACGATTTAGTTAAAAAAAAATTTTTTTAAATGTTTTGGAATAAATGTTTGTGAAAACAAAAACAGGAGAAATGAAAAATGTGCAATGTCCGAGACTCCAATAATGACCTCTCGGGTAATGGGTATGTGTTACATTTTATATATTTACATACAATTATTTTAGTAAACAAATAATCCAATGTCTAGATTTTATGTCTCTTTGTAGCACAGAGAAATATCAAATTAACATCTTCTTAGTTTTTTCTTACTGTTTCCAACACATTTCGATATCCAACTATCAAAAATAGTACATTTATTCACTTAATTTAAGTTAATTTATTTTCAGTAAAGCGTTTTTATACATAAACAATCTTGCAATAATACTACTTTATATTTCGTAATTACTTTTAGTGCCACATAGATGTCGCTTGCTTGGTAGAGGACTATTTACAGTAAGACAAAAGTTCTGGATATTTTTGTTTGCATCATCCTGTTTACTAAACTAATAAGCTAGTTAACATCATCTACCTTTCCTTCTGATATTATTGGATTGATCTATGCTCGTCTCCACTTTTACCTTCGCAGTCTTAGGATCAACGTTAGAATGGGTATAGCTTTGCTGTTTGATGTTATTTAAATTGTTGTTCTAGTCATTCTGGAATTGGTTAAGGGAGGATGCAAAGAATTATTTTTAAATGATTCTTCTAGTACTGTATATCTCCATCTTTCAATTAAAAAATTGTAAGACGTAAAATTTACGTTATGCTTTACAGTATTTGATTGAAGACATTCGAAAGTTTGAAAATTTCAGGTATGTTACTGGAAGGGAAAGAAAAAACACATCATGCACATTACTTCCCAGTGGAAAATTAGTTTATCTTCCTTTACTCAGGAATACTATTTTATGCATAATTTTCAGATAAAATTCAATCTGCTTTTTTCAGCTGGATAATTGTCTAAACCAAGAGAAAAGTGCAATTCCTAAAAGAATTAATGATTCGCTCCCAATCACAAAAGATGGAATTCGGCAACAAAAAGAAAAAAATGGAGCCGACAAACAATCTGCGATGCAATAAATCATATAAAAATAAATGCCATCTTTGGCCCAAGCTTGTCCTAATGATTCCAATAGCAGCTGCATTCCACAGATAAAACACTCCCAAATGTAAAGAAATACTTTTTCCTCTTCTTCTGGGTCGTTTTATTTGCCATTTTTTATTCATTCGAAACGCTTTCAAAGAATGTTAATAGCTTTTATTTCAGAACTTTTGGAAATTGCGGAATATTTGTTTACAGAGACAAAAAGCTAGAAAAAAATGGGATAAAATTTTATCATCAAGGGTACATTTGTTTCAAGGATGCTATTTAAATTCCTGGTGTGATTTGAAAAAAGATGTCTTAAGAAGGTTCTTACGTGATATATGTTTTAAAATGTAATATTAAGAACCGCTAATGCGTAAGATATTTCGATGGCGCTTTAATAGCTTTCAAAATAAATCCGCTTTATAAATGCAGACAAATAGTTTTGACATTCGTAAAAATATAATATCATTTCTGAAGATATGAGAGATTCCAGTTCCTTGGAAAAGAAGATATTGAGCAAAGGAATGATTATTAAAGAGAACCACACGTCTTGGCCCCTTTTAAAATTCATTTCATTCCTTAACCAAAGAGAAAAGATATTACGGATAGGAATGGTCAAACAAAATGGTCTTAGTTCGGAAAAAGGAATTTGTAAATCATATATATAGGATTCGCGGCAAATTATTTTTCAGGGTTCTGATACAAATGTTATTCAAACTTCTTCAGGTGACGAACAAATATTCTGAATGCTTCTTTATCTCTAAGCAATTTAAATTGCTTTCAGTTAGTGACATTAATTTTAACACATATTTACCTTTAGCCTCAGAAGAAACTCATTTTTCAACTGTTTTCTTTTGTGATTAAATGGCGAAGGTTGAAGAAAAAGGATGAATTGATCAATACATACTTTTTTAATATGTATCGTATTCCATAACTGAACATTTGAAATTTTGGAAGTATTACCTTAAAACTCTGTATAATCTATTAAATCTTCGCCTCTACAAATTTTGCTAATTCATGCTGCATAAGACTTTTGATTGATTTTCAAATCAATAGCATATATTGTTTAACCAAGTAAAAATAGCAGCAATTTAAAATTGATACACATTCTTCATAATCACAAACACAGTGCCTGAAGTGCAATTTTAAAATTCAAATGCAAAAATTGGTATTTGAGGGAAAAAACATTTTATCACTGTTTATAGTATAAGGTATTTTCTCCCTCCTGTGGTGTAATTTGAAGCATACTCGACGCGCATTCCAGAGGTACTGGGTTCGAATCCCGAATCCGAATATTTTTCCCATCTCCTACTTAAAAAAACCACCTGATCTGTGTTTAAGCTGCACCCGAACTAAAAGGCAGTGGATTATAGTTCATCACCACCAGGATTTCGGGATTGGGTAGCCTAAATTTAATAAATTTTTTGTATATATTTGAATCAAATTAGTTGAAATCTTCTGAAACTTCAACTACTTTTCTGGCTATGCTATCTGCTAATTATTTTGTGGATGTATTGCTTATTCAATTGGCACGTTTTATTGTCCAGTCTTGTAAATCTAAAGCACAGTATTGATGAAGTATTTTCCTCAATATTGCTTTGTTTGTATTTAGCATTTTTACGGGATGTTTTAGTGTTAGGTAGATTTTCTCTATATTTATTAACATTACATTAACACTTTATATTTAATTAAAACATTACATTTAAAATACACTACTTTAAATTACTTACATTTAAAATTTACATTCAAATATTTACATTTAAAAATACTTAGAAGACTTTTAAACATAAAGTACTTTAATGTAATAGTTCCTTATAACAAAAGGAAAATGAGGTTGGATGAAATTTATGGTTTGGGAGGTTCAGGTTTCGGGTTCCGGCCAGGTTGTACATCATCCCGTCTCTTGCTTCAAAATAAGCTTATGACTGTACAAGGTTGCCCCCGAACTAAAAGGTGATACACGACAATTCTTCACCACCAGGATCTGGCAGTTGGGTCTCCTAATACTTAGTCGCCCTTTAAAAGAGGTGTATATAAGGTATTTCCTCTCTTCTTTCTGCATGGCTTAGTGGTGCAATTAGAAGCATACTCGACGCGTATTCGAGAAGACCAGGGCTCGAGTCCCGGAGAGGGTAAAGTTTATATGAATTCTGGAGGATTTCGTATGTACCAGCTCTTAGAAATCTCTATTGTGGTTTCGCTACGTTTCTCTGAATTTTTGAAGTACCATCCAAAGTATGTCACTTAAAATTTCATGTTAGGGAAAAAAACATTTGCCTGTAAAATGTGAAATCTCATGCTAGGCTAATTCTTAAAATTAATTTTTCCTTGTACAAGAAAGCGATAGGAAATTGCGCATCGCAAAATTGCAGCATAATTCCATTACCTTGTAGAGTCATTAGGTTATTTGGAAGCACGAGGTGTGAAAAATGAGCAATGCCCTCGCCGGTACTCGAACCAAGGACCTGTCGAATACGCGCCGAGTGTGCTTACCACTACACCAAGAAGGCGTGTGAAATACCTTATTCTCTCTTTGAAAGGACGACTGGGGTTAAGGAGCTAAATCTCGGTGGTGGAGAATCATCATCCACTACTGTTTTCTGTTCGGGAGCCACTTGTAGAGATATTAGGTCATTTGGAAGCAGGAGATATGCAAAATGAGCAATGCCATCGCCGGGGCGCGAACCACGGAGCTCTCGAATATGCGTCGAGCGTGCTGACCACTACACCACGAAGGCATGCGAAGAAGACGAGAGAAATACCTTACAACCTAATCGAATAATCTCTGGTCTCAGAAAACGAATCTGAAGAAAGATACCCCTTTGTTCTCACGGCGTTTTCCTTTTTTTCCCCCAGGAACAAATTTTGTTTGATTCCTTGTAGAATATCAAAATTATTGTGATTCCCTTCAAGACAAAACTCTGTGTGAATCGCTTCCTACAATAAAAAAAAACATAAATTTGGTTTAAAGTTTCTAAAAGTGATATTTCATTGGCCGAAGCGGATTTGTCTTACCTATGCAAATGTTATTGGTTTGGATCCCGATCATAAATAAAATACGAAGCTTTTATCATTAGTACTGATTTATCTGAAGCATTCGTAATTATAATGTTTTGCCATTTCAGAGAAGTGCTTACTGCTTCTAACTTTTAAGTATTAACAAGCAAATATTACCTGTATAAGTTCAATCGAAAATATCCATTAGAACTCTTTTGTCATTTGTAGATGACATCTAGAACAGAAAACAAGTTGAAAAATACTAATCACTACGGCTTCTAATTAGTACTTCAAGTACATTTTATATTTTTCTCATTGATACACCTTTACGTTTATACACTGCTTTTCGTCTCTACCCCAATTCATTCATGTTCATGTAAAATGGTAAAATATTTTACATATATCATATACAAATTTCGGTTATACTTTGCTTTTCACTAAATTATTCACTGATGTTTCTTTTATTTTTTAAGTTGAAATTCCAGCTGAAAATCAAGCGAAACTTAAAAGATTTTTTTTTCTTTAGGAAAGATTAAAATTTAAATTTATACCCGAATCTTTCAAAAAAAGATGTTAATTCAAGATGAACAGCAGGGGTAAAAAAAAGAGTATTCGTTCTCATTTTTAAATTTTGAAGTTTTAACTTTTAAGGATTTAAAAGTGAAATATTTAATTTTTATGGACACATTTTAAACAAACTAAAAGTAGAATGATAAAAATAAGTTTGCATAATAACAAAATTATCACAGCAGATTTACAGTTTTGCTGTTAAGATTTACATATTGCATTTTTAAACAGAAATTTCGATTGCATGTCTTTCACATTTATACACACTTCTGAAAAATATCTTCGCAAAACTTTGTAGCTACATAGTATATGACAAATTTTATATCACAAACATCACCACCAAAAGATATTTCTAACAACAAAAAATACACTTTCGGTACATCGAGCATTTTAATTTAAATACATAAAAGCTTACACTTACTCCTAACAATGTTTCATCGACTGTTAATTATTTAATGCAAAAAATAGACAATTAATATCCCAAAACGATGTCTCATGCATGTGATTTACGAGGATAAAAGGACTTACTTGTAAGGTTTTAGTTTTAACTAACAAAGTTTTATGTTAATTTCTCTTTCCTGTAAGCTTTTATTTCAACTTCCCGTTAGAATGAGCGCGCGTTTCAGCTTTATGCTAATTTGAAGTGGAGCCAAGTTTTGTATTTAAAAGGTTAGCAAGGAACTTCTCGGTGTGAGAGAGCTTTTAGTCTCCGAACACTGCGGCTCTGTTCGACGTCCACCTGACCAGCTAGTATTTAAATTCTGAGCCTTAGCGCTGTTACTCTAATACTTATTGAAGTAATCTAAGTGCGTTAGTATTAGCTAAATTTTGCTACGCACCATTGATAGTTTAGCATAGAGGCCAACCTCGCGTTTATAGCTCTGTGAGCAACGACTACTTAATTTCTACTCACTTTATTTTAAATTATTTGATTGTTCAGTTTAGACCCAAGTGCGGTCATTATTTTCTGTTATCCCTTCCGAGTTAGGAAGTGGCTGTAAAGAGTGTTTTAATAAAAGGGTCATTTTAAACACCTCTTATGTGCAGTTATTCTACCACTGACAAGAACATAACTGCATTCAGCTCCCTGTTCGAGATCAGGACTTTAACAACTTCGCGAATATGTTCGCCAAAAGTATGCACAGAAAACTCAGTCCTCACATACTTACTGAAGCATTTTTATAAATTTAGAGAATAATTTTATTTAAAATTGTAAATGAAAAGATAAATGCCTTTAGTTAGATTTTAATACAATAATTCTTCAAAAGATAGAAACAATGTATGTACTTCACAAACATAATGTAGGCTTTCCTATCTTAGTTCTCAAAGATTTTTAGAAATAGTTTTGCTTATCAAGAGTGAAACGTTCCATTAATGGAAGGTTATCCATCAAAGCCTGATGTCCTTCTCTTGCCTTTCGAATAGCATGTTTATGATTCCATTACGCAAAATTCAATAAAACTCAAGAGGAAATCTTTCTCTCGAGTGCTCTTTCAGATCAGGGTTTGCATTAAGTACACTTACCAATACTTTCCCTTCTGATTAATGAAATTTCAAAAGGTCTGAAAGGCTTGAAAGCCGTAAAAATAATTCTTCGCATACATGAAATTCAGCGGTATAGATTATTTTCTAACATATCATAATGGGTAACGGTCCATTATACGTCTCAAAGCGAAATTTTCTTCAGTGGAAATATTAGAAAGAACTTCAATTTATAACCTTGATAAAATTTAAAATGCATCAAACATATGAACTCTATACTTTAAGCATTTGACTTGAATTTATGATGTTTTTGTCCAATATAAGATTGTTTTATAAAACAAAAAAGAGCTATTTTATATGAATTTGTATTCGATTTGAAATGCTATTTGATGTCAAACGTTTCGTTGATAACATTAAATATATGCCTCTTTTGCCTCAAACAATTAACACGTTTATCATTTATGACCTCTTAGAGAGAATATTTTTCGTGGTGTAAAAGTTATCATTATTTTACTGAAAATAACTTTACTTCTAAAAAACCAAATTTGTTTGATAAAGGGAAAAATAACATGAATGCATTTTATTTCAAATAAAATTTAAACAAAATATTTATAAGTAATTCAAAAATAAATCAATATAAATACACTTAAGTTTTAAAATATTTAACAAAATTTTAGGACATAATTTATTGGATCAAAAACTAAAACAACAGAAAGGCATTTAGATCCAAATAAAATTGAACAAATGCTAAAAATGCTGACAAATACTAAATAAATGCTAAACTTACAAATGCTAAAAACTAATTTATGCGATCAAGAAGAAAACAACATGAATGCATTTAGTTTCAAACAGATTTGATTAAAATATCAATAAGTAATTTCTTTGATCAAGGAATAAACAATTTAAATGTATTTAAATTAAAATAATTTTTTAAATGTCAATAAGTAGTTTATTCGCTTAAGAAAAATACAATGTGATTGCATTTAGTTTGAAACAAATTTTAACGATGTGGTAGTGAGTTATTTGAACAAAAGGAAAACTATCTAAAGACATTTAATTTCAAAAAAAAGCTTTAAAAATATTCAAAGGTAGTTCGTTTGATCAAAAATAAAATAATATGAATACATTTAATTTCAAGCAAATTTTAACAAAATGTTAATAAGTAATTTGTGTAATGAAGAAAAAAGCAGTATAAATGCATTTAATTTCGAGGAAATTTATTCGCCTTTGTAATCTCTAATAGATTAAAATGCTTCAAATCAAATCGCATTGAAGAAAATTAATACATATGACATAATAATTAATATATATCGCATTAAAATGCAACAAAGCAACAGAAAATGATCGTGTTAGTGTTATAGGCATCGTAATCATAATGAACTATGGTGAAATTATTGCAGTAATATAGTACTTAATATGACATTCAGATGCTCTGTGGTGCTGAAGAAAACTATTCTTTTCATGAATGGAAATGCAGGGCACATACTTCTTGCAGACACTATATTAATCACATCAACTGGAGAGCAAGTTCTAATTACTAAACTCTGAGTAAAACCTTTAAGGCCAGTAAACATTTTTGAGAAAATGTAAAATGAAATAAAAGGGATTTAAATAATATTAACTATTAAAGTTCATTGATAAGAAATAAATGCTCTAAACATAATTTGTAAATACATAATTATGAGAAACATGTGGTTATTTACAAAGTTAGTATTTCTGCCTGAGTAAAAACTTTAAGGCCACTAGTCATTTTTTAAAAATAAATATAATATAATCGTGTAATTACCATTGAAACTACTAGCTTGTGACAACGCTGCAATTTTCATATTTGTCATACGTTTCTTCGAAGTATTGGTGATCTTTGTGAAGATGGCGAAAGGTAAGAAGTTAACTGATCCTGAAAGAGGAGAGATCGAAGCTTTGTCTTCAACAGGAATGAGTAGTCGTGCTATTGCGATAAAGATAGGAAGATAAAAGACTCTAGTCAACAATTTTTTAAAATTGAAAGACAATTATGGTAAAAAGAATACTGCGGGAAGACCTAAAGCATTGTCCTCGAGGGATGAAAGAAGAGTTTTTCAACTTGTATCTACTGTAAAGTACTCAACCAGGAAACTGATTCCGACGACAGGTTTAAACGTTTGTCAAAAACGATTTATAACACAATTAGAAGATCTGGAAGGTTCACTTATACAGCAAAATGACTAAGCCTCAGTTACTGCAGAGTCACAAAATAGAGCGTTTAACTTTAGCCAGAAAGTCATATCCTGGGACAACCAATGGATAGAAATTACTTTTCTGACGAAAAGAAATGGAATTTGGATGGACCAGATGGCTAGAATTTCTACTGGCATGATATAAGAAATGAAAAAGAAATATTCTCCAAGCGCCAATTAGGTGGAGGGTCTGTCATGACTTGGGCTGCTTTGCTTACAATGGTGTGGGCTCAATTGCATTCGTTTCAGGTAGAATGAATTCACAAAGATACCAAATGTCCTAACAAATCATCTTTTGCCAAATACTGAATGTCTTGCTGGAGAAAACTGGAAATATCAGCAAGACAATGCATCGATCCATTCGAGTAACAGCACAAAAAATTGGTTCCAAGTCAACAATGTTGAAACTGTGAAATGGCCTGCTAGATCACCTGACCTCAACCCAATCGAGAACCTTTGGGGTGACTTAGCAAGAAACGTTTATGCAAATGGGAGACATTTTACATCAACCACAGAGCTGAAATCTACTATCGAAGATGAATGGTATAAAACCGACACCACCCTTTGTCAAAACTCGTTTCATCCATGAAAACAAGAATATTTGAAGTAATTTGAAGAAATGGCTCCTACACAACCGTCTAAGAATTTGTAATTTTTTTCTTATATGTTATTTTCTATGTTGGCCTTAAGGTTTTTACTCAGGCTCAAATATTCATCTGTGTGTTCTGTAATATTTTGTAATAATAAAATATTTGCAAATTAATTTTTCTACTTTTTTACTTTTATTTAAGCTCAATAATTATCAATCAAATGGTATTTTAATTCCTCAGTTTAAATGTTTCCATTTTCTCAAAAATGTTTACTGGCCTTAAAGTTTTTACTCAGGCTGTAACTCCGTTTAGCCCGTAACGTTACATCAGAAGAGTAGGCTTATACAGAAGTCACATTTTAAAGTCAAGCAAGACTTCACTGGGCTTTGAAGAAAGTTTGCTCTAGGTTGACTGCAGACTCCTAGATCACATGTTATGAAGAATACCACCATATTATCTGAATTCTCCAGGACTTGAAGTATTGCATTCTGAAACTCCCTTTATTTCGTATAAGCACTGCTCATCCAGTATCTATCCATGTTCTCATATTTCTACCTCTGGCCAAAGTATTTGTTATAGTGTTTACACAATTCATTACTTTTATATGATATTATGTGTTAATGTAACAATTATCTATTTATTTTCACATTTGGTTTCCGTCACATTTCGCAAAACTAAAAAGAAAAGAAATCCTTTGGTTTTCAGATACTACAATCGAGCCCCACTAATACGAACTTCAAGGGTCCTGAGTTTGGTTCGGTGTATCCCATCTGATAATACAATGGATTACCTCATAAAAAGGTATAAAAAAGAAATAATGCATAAAGAATATAAATTAACTAGCATTTTCACATGTAGCAAACTAAGTGAATAATAAATTGCATTTAAAAAATCATATTAAGATTTTAAATGCAATATTATAAAGCGCATTTATTGAATTGGTAGTTCGTTCTTTTCCAGTCTCTTCAACGTTCTGGCAAATTCATTGCCCTTTGTCAACGCATTTGTCCAGATATTAGTACATTATGACTTCTTTTAGTAGCGAATCATTTTCGAAATGTTGTTCAAAATGCCACTATTCCACATTTCTCAACTTTTTCCTCGTTTCTAATTTTTTATGAAATATGAAATGAAATGAATGAATGATATGAAAAATATGAAATATGAAAAATATGAAAAATCCAGAAAAGTTTCAATCCAAATAATGCGCTATATCCGATTTTTATACTGTTGGAGGTTCGCTACGACAGAATAAATTAACGCTAAATGTATGTAGGTTATTGGACGGGTTTAAAAGCTTCTTTTATTATATCCAGGAATTCGTTACAAGCCGGGATCGTTAAAACGGCGCTCGAATATAAGTATAGTTTCTACGGTCACACTGCTGTCTTAAGAAGTAGTGTGTTATGCATATATTTTTTTAAGAAGACGCTATTTAAATGCCACCTTAATAGATTGTGAAAAGAGTTTATTTCTATATTGTCTTCTGACATTCATACCATGCGAACAACAATATTTAGGTTATCATTAGCACTTCAATGATTCAGTTAACTGTTAGTAACAGAAGCGTACTATTGAGTACTGAACATTTTCCTCTTTAAAAGCGCAAAACCGCCAGTACAGAGTACTCTATGCCCTATCGAAAAATACAGGTAGATACTTCTGAAGAAACCTTTTCATTATTTTCACCATAGGCTTCTGTGATTCGGCGTATTTAATTTTCCTGAAAATCACAGTTCAAGAACAGTAATGACCACATTCTTAAATTTTGTTCTCATAAGACCACTGTTAAATCAGACCACTGTGAAATTTCTTCATCAGTGTTACGTTGCTTCTGTTTTGTTTTCTTTAATTTCATTTGCACAAGCCATCACTTCAGATCAGCGATCAATATAACCAGCGTAAAGAAGTCGGAAAACAGATTTAAAAATGATGCCTTGACTGTAATTGACGTAAAATGTTTGATTGTTATCAGTCTAACTAGCTTTTCGACTCTGAATGCACTGTTAAAGCAGTTCCAATGAATCGAAAAATAATATCAAATGCTGTAATTGTACATTTCTATTTGAGAATTGTTTTGGATCTAATAAAAATAGAAACTGTCACCAGACACACATATTTGAACAAATTTTAGCTCAGTACATTTTACCTAGTTGCAAGTTATTAGTTACGTGTCGTACATGTACACACAGGCACAGACTAGTACTTCAGAAAGTGTACGTAAATATAGATATTGCTTACAGATATTTAGAACGATTTCGGGGCCATTTTATTTAATGTTAAAAAAGCAAAGAGTACTTTTTAGTGTTCTTTTCTTCTACTAGAGTCTACTAAAAGCCTTTCTTCTACTAAAGTCTGCATTGTGATTTCTTTTATAGAAGGGCTTTTATTAAAATTTCCAGTGGTGTTAATTTCCATTCATCTTCCACTACTTTCCAGAATCAATCAGTCGTGATGGATTTGCGCTTAAAAAGAGGTTTTTCAATAGAATAAAGGCACAATAGCTTCTAGGTGAAACGTCCGGATAATACAGAAAAAGCGTAGGGATACCTTGAAAAGGAATATGTGCAATAACTCTATCAGTCTTCCTTTATTTCAAGGAATACAGTGGTACGTTTCGAAGCATGATTTGTTGCTATATTTTGATGAATTTCATTCTTCGAAATTCAATGGAATAAACAAAAGTAATTTCTTCTGTAAATATCGGATGTACGCTTTCTTTTGATAGTAGAGTTTATTTTAACATTTTTCCTCTCTTCTTATTTTTAATTTCTCATTCTAAACGAATCTTGCGACAGTCATAAATCCCTTATCAGAACTTTCTTTGCATTAACAGAATCTGATTTGTACTTTTTTCTCTTCGTTTCCAATAATAAATAGACCTTTTTTTTTTGTTGCAGTGACTGAGATAAACCCATGCTTAATCAAGGGTCACGACATATTGCCATTTATCGCCTCCTAAATAGTTTTCATATACAGGGTTATATAAATTGTTCTGTGCTCAGCCACATGCTTCGGCAATAGCTTGACAACAGCATTAGTTTTAGCTTTTTTACGTTTTAAATCTTTTTTAATTAATTTTATTTATTGTTGCTACAGATGTACTCGAAGATTTTTCAATTGGTTTCTGCATCGGCCTATTTTCGTTTATTATCAAAGATTTACTTTTAGAAACTTTAGAAATAGTACATACCTTTTTCGGGTATTTGTTTGAAATCATCTTTCCATATAGAAGACGGTTTCCTTCGACGATGTCTATTGACGATTTGTCCGGGTTATATTGTTTATTTTGTTCTTACTAGATGATTTTCCCCCCTTGTGTAACATAAATACGAATTAATTTTCTTCGAAATTCCTCCACGAAGGTTTCCCTTTCCTTAAGCAGAAAACCCTCGAGTGATTTGTTATATTCAAATAATATACCTGTAGTTTGTGAAAGGGCCAAAAATAACGGAAGCTACACTGGAAACACAAAGCGCGAAAGTAAAGAAGTAACTAAAACAGCTTAAACTAAACGGTAGAAGTGTTACAACACGGCATCGATAAGCGTAATTTAGCAGGTTGGCTTAGATTAGAGGTTTTTCTTGGGTACAATTAAATACAATCTTTGACATTATAAGGAAAACTTGCATCTGTTTTTGCAATTAAATTTGTTCTCAGAATTTACGAAAAGAATATAGAATTTAACAAAATAGAAGCATAAGTGTATACTTTCATACAGCTGACTTCAATTCAGTTAATTACTTTTATTAGCGAGTCCGGTTGGTCTATCAGAATCCGTGTGGCAAAACCTGTGACTAATTGCTCACTCCGGGTTCCCTTTACCTCCGAGGTTGCACGGGCTGGTTATGTGAGGTTATTCAAAATTTATGTAAATATCAAGTTGACTGGAATATAATGTGGGATTGAAATATAAACAACTAATTTCCTTCTTGAGTCAACATTCTTTTTTTTTAAAGTTCTGAAGCAAAATATTCTTTTATTACATTACAGACGTCTTATTTATGGCGGAATTTTGTAAAACAAGAAAGTGCTCAGCGGCATAATTAACTGGAGAGAAGTACATCTGCATTCTTTAGTGGGGTGTAAGAATTTTCCATTATCAAGCTTTCATAGAATCATTTGTCACAATATATGATTTAGCGTTTTCTTGTTGAATCACAATATATGATTTAGTATTTTCTTGTTGAAGAAGCGCATGACAATGAGGTAACAATTTCTTTTTATATTAGCTTTTGCCTTTATGATTTGGCTATTTTCTAACAGTCCAAAATTAGACACGCATTTCATATCTTACCGAACTCACAGTCACAGGTTACTATGCACATTAGGTATCGTTAAACATGATAACTGCTAAGCTTTTCCAGATGGATTTCTGAGGCAGAATACCCCAGAAGGCATTACGAGGATCTCCCACTCCACTTCGCCTACTCGCGAGGGTTTGGGTTTCGGTTCGACGCGTATTATGAGTGCTACCTTTGGGCACAGACATAAGACATTGACAAACAAACATGCTTTCTTCGGGTCCGAAACCGGGACCTAGCAGTCAGCGTTATTAACTACTAGCTTGTCTGGAAGGCATTACTAAACACATAGCAAAACTTTCTTTCAATGCAACCTAATTTTTATGGGAAATTTCAACTAAAATAATCTTACATCAAATTTGAAAAGGCGACTTAAACAGTGATTGAGTTCATAAAAGGAAATCAGTCACTATTTAAATGGCATTTTGGTAAAGAATCATTTTTCACAATAGGGCTTAAGAAAGGTTCCATTTTTGACTGGTTTCCAACGAAAACTGATTTTTTTGTAAACAGAGAAAGAAAACCTGATACTTGTTGATGACTGTTTTGTGATATATTGGTATTTCATGAAATTTCCTCGCCATTTCTTTATTGAAGGTAATGGGATTTGACTCGATAGCACTTTCAAATCATCATGTTGTTTCAAATTTCTGTACTTGATCTCAAGTCAGTTTTATCATTTCGGAATACCTTAAACCACCCTCAGCAATCATCCACACTGTAAGCTCCCAGGTATACCGAAAAACACTTCTGACTGGCTGCTGAAACATTCAGTGCAGATGAAACTCGTAAAGCATGATCAACTAAGGATATTACATCATTTACAAGCGAATAAAAATTAATTAATTGCTCATTTAATTCAATAAGGAAAGAAATATCATTGTATCAAGATAAAAATAATCTCTAAAAGTTTTGATTACAGAAAACTATCAGTTCTTAAAACGACCTTGCATAGGATGTTAAACTTTATCCTCTCAGTTAAATCAGTGCAGGTTTAGAAAGCATTTAAACATTCAGTATGCTTAGTTTTTAATGACGTTATCAGAGTTTAGATCATTAACAGAATTATTAGAATTCTTACGTTTTAAGTTTCAACAGGTTTTAGTCACCGAAAATTTGCATTTTCCTAGTCTATTATTAGCAGCCTCTTCTACATTTTTTCTTTAAGATGGTTTTTAAAGAATTTATGTGGAACATATTTAATATTTAAAAATTCGTTACATAAAAATTTATCACTAAAGATTGGATATCTTAATTAATACTTGTACAATTACTTCTTATTTAGAATATTGTAAAAAAAACTATTTGGAACTTTATAATTATTTAAAAATTATCATATGGTCTAAAATGAAAAGCTTGTAATTATGATATGATTTAAAAATTATTGCATATACATTAGTTGTCACGAAATGCTTCCCTAAGGCAATTAAAATCAAACAGGACTGATTTTAGAGTATTTTTATCGTCTTCGCAAAACATGCTAATGAGTTTCTACTTGTTATACATAAATATTTTCGAAAACTTCTAGTTTCTGCTTCTAAATACTAGTCTAGTCGAAATCTCAATTGAAAGCAGTAAGTTCTGCAAATTTTAAAAGTAATGCCATTACTAAAAGAAACTTTTAAATTAAGAGAATCTCAATACTTCAATCAAAATGTTTCAAATTAACTATTTTTTTAAGTGTGTCAGGAAGAGAAGTTTCTGAAAGAGTTTTAAATTTAATTTAGTCTGTAAAGTTTTAAGTGCTCGAATCTGTGCCTCTAAATGAAGCTGATTAAGCAAAAAAGTTTGAATGTGTTTTGAAAGTACGTTTAAATAAAAAAATGAGAGGGTAATTACGATATAAATTTGAAGCTATTGCAAAATCTAACAACATTTATTCTATTATTATTTCTATGTTTATAGAAACTATTTACAAAATATTTAAATTAAGAAGCATATATGATTTATTTTACTTTCTTGTATTAGATTATAAGGTATTTTCTTCCTCCTGCCAGCATGCCTTCGTTGTGTAACGGTAGCACATTTGGCGTGTATTCGAGAGGTGCAGGTTCGAGTCCCGGCGAAGTCATTTCACCTTTTCACGTCCCCTGCTTCAAAATAACCTAATGAGACTACAAGGTCATTCATAAATATACTGATTTAGTACATAAAAATGCATATATTCGTTTGCTTTGATGAATGCTTTCGTATATTGGCTACTTTTTCGCAAAAAACGATACCATGGGCAAGTGATAAAGCAGCGAAGTTGCACCTGCTCTAGACTCAAATGAGAGAGGCTGGCTGAGGCGGGTTATCGAAGAAACGAACCCACGGCTTTAACTTTGAGTAACCCATATGGCTGTATATGAGTTATCCTTTCTCTCATTTTCGCGGCTGTATTTTCGGTCACCCCCAGAAGCGTTACCTGCTCAGCGTTTTGATAAAAAGGCAGATAAATAACTGATAGGTTCCGCCTTTCTGGATGAATGCTTAAGAAATGCCCATTTATTTGAGGAAGGTCTAGTTGTGTGTTTAAAAGTGTATATGTGTGCTTTTCTTATAGAGGATCACAGTTTAATCCACAGTTAGTAGCTCGGGATGTTTGAAACATCCCAGATACAAAAAAAAACGCTTCATATCCTTATGGTGAGCTAACCTTCTTCATTACATGATTGTGTCTTCTTTATTACCGCCCTGATCGATAAAGTGGTTAATGCTGGCTGGCGCATCGTTAAAATTGGGATCACAAAGCTCGCTGCCGTATCGTCAGGTTGGGAATAAAATCCAGGAAAAAGAATGGTGAGGGTATAGTATTCACGGCGGCATAGGACTGCTTAAAATACGAGCTAGCCAAGAATCCTCTCGAAATGTTTCTCTTGAGGGGTAAGGCGCACTCGAATCCATCTCCGCGGGGTCTTCTCCATCAAGACTGGATCGGAGGTGTACGGTTAATAAAGGAGAAGATACCTGTGCAACCAATGGTAATTTTCTTGTGTCCCACTCACTCCATCCTGTCTTAGTTTTCTTTATAACGTGTGTATAATGAATGGGATATCCAATTTGCAACAGAGTATCAATTAATCAAGCTCATGTAAACTTTGTCATGTAGAAAGGTGATATCGGAATTCCTTTGAGAGAGTTGAAAACAGACCATGGATGATCGGATTTTCTATTTTCGTTAACAGTGCTTAAAAAAAAGCTATGGTTTTCCCTTCTGTATATTATATTTGAAAATTATAATGGTCATGATGCTTTTATTATTAGTCCAAAGGGGCTTTGTCCCTGAAGGACTTTTGTTTTCGTTTTGCGATTTTGCGCCGGAAACATTAAAAGTCTGTTTCACTTTTCAAACTGTTGCCACAAATATTGCAGCCCTGTATTATATTTAAAGAAATTAAATAATGAAGAATGTGCATAAATGTATTTTAGAGCCTGGAAGATATAATCTGATATTTCAGAAAAAAATTCAAACTAAATATGGAGATTTATGTGTTATAATAATAGAAGCAGATGATAGAGAAAAAGAGCATTTTCTTAATAAACGTCACGGAAGGCTTTCTGATAATGCAATCAAACAAATTAATAAAAGAAATTACATATTCAACTATAAAGATACGATAGATAAAGAATATGCGTATGATTTGGGAAAAATTTTAGAATAGCTTTAATTTGTCCCGCTTTGCGGTCGGAATTTTCACATATTTTTCAAATCTTCTGAATTGTATACAAAATATGTATTATTTTCATTTTTTTCCGGTGCCATTTGATGTTTTTCTTATTTTGGGGGTGTGAAAAAGTATTTAAATTTACAGTTTTTACAACTGTTTTAATCTTTTTTTTTATTATTATTATTTTATTATTTTTTTAAGCTACGGATCTCCCTTTCCTTTACATACAATTGCATTTATATATTGAGAGTAACGTTTAACGTTACTCATTCTTAACAGACATATGATGGCATAGTTATTGCATGCAAGAATAAAAGCAGGGTAAGGCCACTGTCTTGAATTTTGTAAACAATGTTCCTCTCTTTAACATAATCATCTTTAGTGTGTCCTCCATGACAATAAAGGCATTTTTACCTCAGCCAGGTACACTTGTCATAACGCAAGGCAGAATTCCCTGTATAATATTCGCAATCTCCTAACATATTGAATACTATAGTAAAGTACTCGAAGATTACCTATTTACAGTGATGTAGCCCTTCATGAAGGAATTTTTGAAAAAAATACATTCTCTTATTCACAACAAATATGGGCAAAATCACGAAACTTCCCACGCAGCCAATTTGTTTGCCAGAATCTGAACCCGGCTCAAACTACTAGTGAATATAAAGCAGCCTTTTCTTCCTAGAAGAGGACAGATTTAAAGATATTCAAAAAAAAAACATTCCATTTAATTCTCAAATCAATGATACTGCTATTAGAAAAAGAACATATTTTAAACAGCTTACTTTCATGTTGATTCTAAGATAAACAATATCAAAAATATGTTCAAACAGGTCTTTTTCTTGGTAACGATATGTTTTTAAGAAATACAATCTCGGAAATATTGAAATTGAAAAACGAGAAACAAATGAGCGTGATAAAGCTATTGATTTAGAAAAACTGAAATTGGAGCAGCAGAATCATTGAGACTAAAAGTTGTCAATTATTTTATTCCTGGGAATAAAATTTAAGGACAAGCATTTACCCTATACGCGAAGTTTATTACTTTGGAGCTATGCCAGCTATTTATTTAGGAGAAGGAGAATTAAAGTATGAAACATCATTAAGTTTTATCAGTTAATGTTACACGGATATGATGATTGTGATGATCTATAATATTATCTGGAGCCCAGCTGTTGCCCATATTTAAATCAGAAATAACTCGTATACAAAATTCTACTCAACATCCAATAAGGACATCTTGCAAGAAGAATTCACTTTGCTGATAAAACTTGTACGAATAGTAAAGACTTTTTCTTTGATTGTTGTTGTAGCAAAGCAGATACGGGCTATCTGTTTTAGGATAGTTTCTTCTGTAGAGGAAGTTCTAAGAAAACTGCATCGTATTCAGGTTACACTTAAGTGAAACTTTTACTTGCATCCAAGCCATTCGACAGGAAAAACTCCAAATTTTCACTAGCCTTACTTATTTCAACAATGTTAGACAAAAACGTTAACGGAAAAACTAAGAACACATAAATAAATATTTAGTTGCTGGAAGAATGTTTACAAACAGCCAGGAGCCTTGGATGAGGGATTCTGGAAGGACAATATTTGTCATTCTGCGTGAAAATAAAATTACTTGATAACGTGACAAAGCTTCAGTAAGAATCGGAATGATTAATATGTAGATGTTTGTAATGTTAATATTTTGAACATTTCCTGTTAGTAAAGCTGGAGAAATGCTAAATGGTAAAATCGCTGAGCATTGGTAGTTCGACCGACTTCAAATCACAATCAACATGCTGAAGTTTTTATGGGGTTCCCCATATGTCACTTTAAATACGATTTAGTTTCTCTTAAAAATTCCTCCATGAAAATATCCCTCCCTTTATGCGAAACAAGACTGCTATGATCCAAGTAATTCCATTCAGTTCTTATATCTCTAATGAATATTATATTCCTTCCAATATTGTGATCGCTTTTGCACGAATAAAGTTTTCCATTATTTTCCTATATCTACCATTATTTTTCCATCACCTACATTTCATACATCATTTGTCATTATTTTCCTATCATCTACATATTCCTACATTGTTATTTCTCATTATAGCTTTTCTCTGCTACTGTAATTACAAGTTCATTCCAAAGTAATGCCGTTAACATTTGTCATAAATTCTGTGTCATCTGAGTAATGAATTTTGATGTTTTTCGAAACTTTATTGCATGTCGAATGCATGTAATGATAGTTTTTGCCTTAAACTATTCGGCTATTCTGGGATGGAATAAAAACGATCTATTCATTACTTATTTACATTCCCAATAAAAATTGGAGAAATGGGTTAATAAAATGTGACAAAAAAATTGGAGTCCAATTTTTTTGTCACAATGTTTTTGCAAAGCATTATTTTAAGATTTAAGTTAAAGTGACAGAAACAAACGTATAAATAAAAAATACCTAATATAATTTTCTTACACATCTATTTAATTGCTTGGATTTCACAGTTACTCTCACCCTCGTATTTACTTAACCTCAGTCTGAGGACTAGAACTATTATATTTTACAATTTTTAATTTAGTTATTCAAAATCAAATTTTAAAATATTAACAAATATTTAATAAGAAATTCAGTATCGTAAATTTGTTTCTCTTTAACAAAAAATAATCATAAAAACTAAACTCTGAAGCTTTTCAAATGAAAAAATTCCCTTAATACTGAAAAGAATGTACACTTTTCCAAAAAATTATTTTGTTGCTCCTGAATGTGATATGAGAATCCTTTATATGCCATAAGTAAGGTAATATATCAAAGTTTCTTGCACCTTACAAATGTTCAATCTAAGCTCTCTTTGCGATGTGTCAGATATCTATTGAATAGCCCGGCCCCGGGCTCAAATCGTCTTTTGTAACTGCAGCAAAGGCTTTACTCATTCGCTCTTGCAGCTCAATCAGATCTCGAGGCTATGGTGGGACACTTCTGTCTTTGATATTGCCCCAAGAAAAGAAGTCGCTTGTTCTCATGTCTGAAGACCTCGGGGACATCTCAGCAACACTTGATCATGAGGGTCAAAGCGCATTATGTATAACGCTTTAAGAGTTAGTTGTTCATTCACATAGCCTCTCGTGTCATTATGAAAATGAGATGAAGCTCCATTCTGATTGAAAATGAAATCTTAGGAGTCCTCTTCAAGTTGTGACGTCAATCAAATCTGGACCATATAAAGACTGGAGTGTCCAATTACAGTTCTTCTGCAAATAAAAATAGCTTGAAATCTTCCTTCTAAATATGGCAGCAAAGGTATGCAACTTTCGAGAATCTTTATTACGCTGAATGATTCGCCAAAGATGATCTAGTCTCCAGATTCCAGCTTTATGCTCTTGACTTTGCCGTTAGTATGGAAGGTCGCCTCATCGCTGAAGACTATCCTATTCCCGAATCATCATTTTCCAGGAAAGCCACCATGTTTACACGAAAAAGGTACTGCGAAGTTGTTTCTCGTCTTCAGTGAATGCCTGCACAAGCGTCTCCTTGTAAGCCTTGAATTTCAAACGCTTACGAAGAACATCTCAGACTGTTTAGCGGGCAATGCTAACTCACGATTTGTTTTCCCAACTTCTGATTTTTGACTTCCTGTGACTTGGAAGGATTGCCAAACAATATCCACTGTCTCCAGTGCGAAGGAAGGCCAATGCTTTTGCCTTTGCATAGGCAAGTCTCAACAGCTGTTCATGCCAACGCTTAATGGCAAAAGTTCTCATTCGGTGAGTAGACCCAAATTGTCGCCAAAAGTTCAGTTGAACTGGAATAACAGAAACTGTCTTTGCATATTCAACAGTACAAAACGTTTTCTATCCTTTGGTGGGCACCATCTTGAAAACTTTGTGCACGTGGGAACGGCGGTTATTTCAGTCAACACTTGGAGTATCTAATATCAATCAATGTAACTTACACCTCCGTCCACACACTGGGCACGTAGAAAGAAAATAAAGAAAAGGATACAATATTTTTGGACATCCTGTTAACTTATTGTTGAGTTATTACGTGGAAAACCATTGGATAGAAATCCTTAATTGCTAATACACTATATTGATTTTTTTCTCTCCTTCGGTATTTTAAATACAGGTTTTTAAATAAAGGATATCTGATAACATATAACATGTCATTACTTACCTTTTCAAGTGTATGAGTGTATTGACTACTATTCTTTCATAATTCTTTAATATTTTTGAAAGAGGCATTACAAGAGCTGTAAAAGTTCAGCAAGCAAAATTCACTGAGATATGTATTAAAATCTTTATGACAAGGTATGTATTATCCACAGAAAGTGCATTATGATAATGAACATTATTATATGAATATGAGCCACTATGCATCTTCATAGGAGGAGAAATTCAAAAGCATTAAAAAGCCATAATTACAATTTCCAAAAGCATTTCCACAGTAGCAAGCGGCAAAAAAGGAATTCTTTGCTTTTACTTTTTAATATGATGATTAGCATAGAGCAAATAGCTTGAAATTGCTTAAAAATCACGAAGTGTGTAATATATAATTTTAAAAACTTAATGTACTCATTGCCAAAAAGTAGTGTCTTAATACAATTTCTCTGTGAAGTTATGTAATTATGTTTTAAAACTATTTTTAGTTACAACGCCAACCGCATCATGAAAGGAACCAAAGATCCGTAGCATTGACATGAATTTTATTTCAGGAACTTTATGGTAGTTTCCATGAAATCAGAAAGCATTGTAATTGTAATCATAATCAGTCTACCATGCGTAATTTACATGCAGCTGTTGCAACAAAACTGAGAAGTAACTATACTCTTCCTGCCTCCCCCAGGCCGTTTCGCACAACAGCTTCCTCAACTCTCACAGTAACTAACCTTAACAGCAAATCTGAATTCTGATTTTCGCTAAAAGTCACGTTGCCGGATAAATTAGTTTTATCCTGTACCTCCACACGAGGGAGGCTCCCTGCCGTTGAATATTTATACGGCGGTTATTCTGGTTAACCGGAAACCCTATAATGCAAATTAGCTGTCTCTCTCGTAACCTCAGCTGTTGCCATGCTGGTAACAATTCGATTTCGTTACCCCAGAGAGAGAAAGACAGAGGCAGTTGGCGATTAAATGTGCACACGTGTGAATTCGCGCAACCGTCGCCTCACTTCTAGTGGTAATTGAATGCTAAACGCTCCGCTATGATGATTTCTCATTTGTTTTATTCTACTGGTAGCTCAAATCTCGACGAATACGTAGCTGAGAATGAATGGGTCAAGGAAATGATTTAAACGTAATGAGATGGAGGGTAAAATGGAATATTTCCATCACCTTAGATATCTCTAAAATGGTGGCGATAGGAGCTTAGTTGTTTGGATTATGATAAAACATTTAAAGACCAAAGAGAGGGATGCATTCGAGGAAATCCTTTCAAAGGAAACTGGCTTATATTCACGTTACACATGGAGAAGCCATAACATATCCCATGTAGGATTCCTATGGCCTATACCTATCGCCGGGATTTCAAAATGGATCAAACTACCGGTGTCCAACGATTTTACTTCTAGGCCGCTGGTGGCTCATACGTGACAAAAACAACTGATACATTTACTTAATAAAATTTATAGAAACTAGATTATTATCTCCCTATAATTTTAAATTATTATTTTAAATTTCTAATATAATTTTCCAGCAGCGTTTCATGTGTGCTACATCGCGCTGATATACATGTATTTCTAATACCGTGACACCGAAAAACATTGGCATGATTTTAAATAGTTTTACTAGAAAACATATATGAAAACATTTGACATATTTTAATACAAAATAAGCATGGTAGTTAAAAATTTTAATCACTAAATTTTAGTATTAGTTCTATTAGTTTCAAAGTTAGGTTTCTATTCACGTATGCCGCACTGGATTAGTTAAATTACGGAAAGCATGCGAGGAATATTTGCTTAAGAATTAGGATGATTTCTTGGAGAGCATTTTAAAGGAACTTATCCTTTCGTACTCACGCTACACATAAAGAAAGCAATGAAAATCCCCATGCAGCTAGACCCTTGGCTGGGATTTGAACTAGGGTCGAACTACGGTTTTCACCGTCCCACGTACGCTAGATGGTTTTTGATATGACTGCGTCAAATGATCAGTTTGAGACAAGCAGTATGCAGTAACAATTCTTCAGAAATTGTTTTGAATCATATTAGTAGATTTAAATTATACGTCTTTTGATACGTACTTCTCATTTTAATGCACGGTCAAGATCTTCATTCAAACTGCTTGATTTTAAACTGCTTGAACCGCTTGCTTCTTTCCGCCATCGTTACACCGAATAGGGCTTCTATGCATATCAAGGTTACCTCGCCAATCTCTATATTGAAAAACTGGAAACTACCTTATTATTTGGGTATAAAAGTCGTCAGTGTTTTGGATTGTTAAAAAGCTCCAGTCAAATATGAAAATTCCCAAACTGATTTCTTATAGTGTCTTTCTTGTAAATTTGGGGAATGACTTCATTTTATTGTCTGATATACTGTAAAAGTCATGATTCAAATGTGAACAGTACGAATACTTTAATTTTCATTGAGTAACTTCCTTATGCACTCGGAGAACAATTGTATCTTATCTACAATCTTGTATACATCGTGATAGGGATGTGGATAGTCACAAAGCTCGAGTGAGGTTTTATAACTGAAAAAGTAAGTTTCTTGTATACTCACAGAATGATTTTATCTTATGGTCTCGCATCTTGTAAAGATCACAACTGTCATGTAGACTATTATAATACTAAGTAACAGCTCCCGCAATGAGCTTCTTTGGAGTAGATTATTTGCAAAATCGTAGAATGTTTTAATCTATTTCAGAAATGTCAGAATACAAAACTGTTCCTTTTCCTATATCCGCCCCCTGGAGATGTCTTGATTCTTCATATTGTGCTTCTTTTCGGCGTTCCATCTAACGGCTGTTCCCCGTTTGACCAAATATTCTACAATGTACTTCCCCAACATCTTTTTCACTGCTCACTGTTTGAGTAATTATTATGCACGCTCACGGACCAGGGTGAATAATGAACGTCACATCCTTGCATGGCGGTAACATATCTTTATCTAAGCAACCTAGAATATTCTTTCTCATTTTGAATCCCGGCCGTTCTGACAAGTTTAGAGACTAGTACTTCTGGCTCTTGTATCGTTAGGCTTGGGTTCGAATCTCGAAAAAGCCGCAGATGTTTGCAAGTGTATAATGTGTGTGTGACACGGCGATATTCAAATATGTGGAGGTCTGAAAGTCTTCTCGAGTGATTGGTAAGTGATAAGTGATAAGTGACGGTGGACGTGGGCACTGTCCCTTTGCCGTAAATATTAATCATTACAGCACCACGTCCACGTTTATCTAAGGTTGGCTAGAGAAGAGCCTCACGAGAGCTATACGTTTACATGTATATTAAACTTGTACTTGGCAGTGTCCTTTGGCTGTTCAGTACGTCCGATGCGACTCTTCGGATATGCAGTACATGTACACATAAGTGGTGTACTTGGCATGTTTGACTTACTGTTGGTAGAGTTTGTTTGTTCAGGGCTATATTTGCATAATCAGAGGAGACATTTCTCAGAAGCCATACAGGCCTTGCACTAATAATTCGACTGCACAAAGGTCAGTACCGTGTCTGGCACTGACCTTTGTGCAGTAAGGTCGAGTGGTTGGTAGTAAGGGAAAACATAATTAATATTTAAACTACGTAACATAGCTAAGCACGCTAAAGAATAAATGCTAAAGATACTAATAATGAGCGCCCGGGGCACACCCCTCCCATCCCTTCTCGAGTGGTTGGTAGTAAGGGAAAACATCCGCTTTCGAGAAGGAATGGGAGGGGTGTGCCCGGGGGCTCATTATAATTATCTTTAGCATTTATTCTTCATCGTGCTTAGCTATGTTGCGTAGTTTAAAAATTAATTATGTTTAGCTTTATATTTAATTCTAGGAGAACAATTACACTGTATTTTTGCAGTTTCTGATTTAAGATGTAAAGCACAAATTATTTGCAAGGAGTATGATGCCATTAACACACGCGTTCAGATTTCAATGCCAAATGTGATAGATTTATTATCCATTTCAAATAAATATAAGAAGTGAAGTCTTCTTTTCTGAGAATGTTAAATTAAGAAGCTAATATTTTTTTCTGTTGATGGTTTGCTTGATCCGTTCTTAATTCAGTGTTTATACTGGAAAGCTCATGATCTCCACTCCTCATTCTGAAAAAAACAACAACTTTCCTTATTTTCTTCAATTTTGCATTCGTTCAAAATCACCAAAAAGTAGTCTCTGTTGATTTTGGGGAAAAAATGTCTTAGTTAGCTTTTCTCCCCCATTAGTCACAGTTAGATGTCCTCCCAGTGCACTCTATCAGATAATAGGGAGTGATGCAGTCAATGATACGCCTGGGCTTAAATTCCGCTTTTTCCAGTCGCTTCTCTAAACCAAAAATAAATTTATTGAAGGATTTCAACACTTCGTCTTCTTTTTTCTCCTTTAGAAGCACGTAGGTAAGTATATATATATCTCAGAGAAGGCATTCTGAATAAAAATAAAAGAAGTGATTTATTTATAAAGGATAGAGAGGTTTAAAGATCTTTTTCTTTCTACTTGAGGTAGAGTAATACCCTGTAATAATTCCTTCCTCCACAGAATACATAGTCAAGACAAATTCTTTCCTAGATATAATGTTTAATACGAAAGGGACCACGAAATAATCAGTTTTGACCAAGTATTAACAATAATTAAAGATGTGCGTTACCTTTTACTTACTTTCACTCACGATCTTTCTGTAATTATTTCGGTTCAGTTGACAATAAATAGAAACTTCTGATATTTTCTAGTTGTTAAAAGGTATTGTCCTACGTCCTTCATTAACTACAATATATGGTTAATCATTTTTAAATAAATCACTTAATTCATACGTAAAACTTAAATTACTAAATTTTCAAAATTTACTTATTTATTATACATGAATTAGTAATAATTGAATCAGTATATAATGAATTTAAACCAACAGGTTTCGTAAAATTAACTGTTTATGAAGCCCATCAAATTTGATCAAATATTCATAAAATCGCCCATTAAACTGGGAGTTTATTTGAGCTACAGATTTTTATTATCATTTTTCTACATCATCATGCCCTATAGCAACTATACCACTCAACCACACTTCTAAATTCTATGATACAGTTTGCTAACAGTCATCCTATAGAATGATTTATTCTGTGTCTGATATCACTGAACGATAATCTTATCGTCCGGGCGTGAAAATGACGAAGTGAATTCTTCGTATACTTAGAAATGGAATAAATCATCATTCCTTCTACATTTTAAAAGCCACCAGCCAACGCCCCCTATCCACTAAACATCTTGAACACATCCACCGAACCGCTGCTGTGAGCATCTGCATTGGAGACTCAACCACTCGCCTTAGTACAATATTACTTGGCATACTGATCAAAGTAATTCGTTCTTACTTCTATAATAATACATAAAAATAGTCCTAAAACAATAGTCTTAAATGCAGTTCTAATTCTAGCCCTAAATGCTGTTCTAACATAAATATTTTTTGAATAAATACATTAATATGACCTTAATGTACTTAATAATAAATAAAATGCAGTAATAAATACAGTTCTAAAACCTTATTTCATTTAAGAACCATTGTAAGATTTCAAGATGCTATTAATAACAGCAGTTCATTCTTCTTTTATGTTATTTAACGCAGTGAATACTTCATAGCAGGGAACAGATAAAAATCTGACGAAGCCAGGTCGGTAAGTAAAGTAGCTGAAGAAGTGAGGTGAAGCCATCTTCGATCAAAAGCCGCATGTACTACTGGTCACGGTCAGGAGGCGCACTGTCTGATGCAAGATAACACCTCTTTCAATTTTTCCTGACCTCTTCTCCTCCAAAGCCGCTTTCGGTTTGTGTATCAAATTGGCATGATGTTCCCCGATATTAGTAAAGCTTTCGGTTGGAAAACCAGGCAAAATAACCTTTCATTGTCCCAAATCATTGGTACTATCTCTCTGTTAATATCTGCAGTCACTGTGAAATTTTTGAAGATGAAGAGTCCCATGTTGCCGGTATTGAGTTCTACGTTTGAGGCTCAGAATGGTAAACCTATATCTTTTCCTGAATTAGGTAACGCTTAAGTCTATTATGCCAGCTTCCATCAGTTATATTGTACTCTATACTGTGGAGCTATTGAGTCGAAACTTGTTTTCATGGAGAACCTCGGGAATCTCTTCTGCATACACGTCAAAAGTCACCAACACACCGCTTAATAGTTGCAGAAGTTAAATCTTCATTTTCTAATGTCTGCGGCATGTCCTTGCGAATTTATATTCCAATGAAGCCTTTCCGCCTCATTGCCAGCCACTCACTTCATTCACGTTTTCCTTGGAAAGGAAAGAGGGTAGGAAATATACCAATTTCACAAAATCCGCGCAGTATGTAGTTAATTCCCAATCTAACAATCTACAAAATTGTAAATTCTTATTAGAGACTCAAATGTTTTTCATCCTCCCTACATACCTATCTCAGTAGCAATATATTTTTAATAATGTAGTTACTAAAAAGTTAATACTAGCTGCAAAAATGTAATATAATTTTTTTCGTTAATGGACATTCCATTATTTAATTCCAACACAGATATTTTATCTCCAGTAATTGATAGATATTGAATTACTCCTAACATGAGCTGAAGCTAGCGAAAGAATTTAGGATGTATGAAATGCTTTATACTTTGTACACACTCTTACCTGGGTTAGAGGAGGTGGGAGATTCGGAGAAGATTTTAAGAAAAATATTTTTACTCTTACCTAAAAATAAGTTTAATTTCTAAATTCCTGAAAGGCTGGACGTGTTCTTAAATTAATTGCATTCCCTTGAACTGTAACTCATGCTTCCTTTAGTTAGAACCACTACCTGCATTTCCAGTTATTACAGAGGATGTTCAGGAAATTTTAAACTTACCAATACTGCAATCGGATCATGAAATACAGTGAAATGATTATATCATTCTTCTGAAGTATTAAAACGGAAGCAAGGATGGCTGGTTTGTTAGTTTTGTTCGGCACTAGTTGTCTTTTTGAATCTATAAAATCCCTTAGTCATTACTGAAGATACGTTAGTACAGAAAATACCAAACATCGATTTTTGACTGAGTTCATGATGAAAGAAAGCACTACACTGGCAAATACCTATGACTATAAGACACAGTCTGTAGCAAAATTACACCTCCCTTCCCACCGTCGAACGTTAAGAAAGCATGTTTCGGCGAGTAGAGTATATTTGAAGACAACTGTTCGCAAGGCTTTCTATAGGCATGACCACGAAGAAATGAGTATGAAATTTGAAAAACATACGGCAAAGCTACGATATGTATAGTTTGCGAGCTTGCTATTGCAATGGGTAAAAGCTGAAAAAAATAAAAAAAAGGCTTAAAAAACGAAAGAAAGGAAACGTTGAAAAAAAAATGAAAACCGGATATATTAAAGATATATAGCAGTTAGGTTTTAAGCAACAGCGTGCATTACAGCAAACTTATGCATGTGCAAAATAAGGTCACTATGGGTGGTATGATGGTCAATGGTTCTGTTGCCACATACAAGGCCAGTTGCATTAAGTCCAGCTCGAATCTCATAAAAAGGCACGGATGTTAGTAAATGGAAAGTGCCTTTGCGCCTTAGGAAAACTTAACATACTGTCCAGCGAAAAATCATTTAGGTTAGGAAGAAGGTTAGAGACTTTTGCATCTTTTCCACGGGGTGTTTGTTAACAAAACTGGGACTAAGACTTCAGAATCGTTCTTTGATGTACAAGCAAGGTGTTCCTGTTCATGGCCAATTACAAAAGGCTAACTTCTTCCTCTTACCCACTATAAAATTCATGAATCTGATGAGGATTGTATTTCAATCATGTAGATTGTCAGGACTGAGTGTTCTGTGCATACTCTTGGCGAACATATTCGTGAAATAATCTATGTCCCGATCTTGAACAGGGAGCTGAATGCAGCTATGTTCTATGGTAGAAAACTGTGGTCAAGTGGTAGAAGAACTACACGTAGGAAGGATTTAAAATCCTCTTTTATTAAACCACAATTATATACAGCCACGTCCCAGCTCGGGAGAGATACAGAAAATAATGACCGCACTTGGGTCTAAACTGAACAATCAAATAATTTAAACTAAAGTTAAATAGAATTTAAGTAATCGTTGCTCACAGAGCTATGAAAGCGAGGTTGGCCTCTAAAGGATCAATGGTGCATAGCAAGAGTTAGCTAATACTAACGCACTTAGATTTACTTCATTAAGTAATAGAGTAACAGCGCTAAGACTTAGAATTTAAATACTAGCTAGTCAGGCGAACGTCGAACAGAGCAGCAGTGATTTGAGACTAAAATCTCTCTCACACAGAGAAGTTACTCGCTAACGTTTAAATATAAACTTGGCTCCACTTCAAATTAGCATAAAGCTGAAACGCGCGCTCATTCTAACGGGAAATTGAAATAAGAACACATAGGAAAGGAAAATTAAAATAAAACTTTGTTAGTTTAAACTAAAACCTTACATGGTGAGTAACAACTATATAAAAACACTAAACAAAACAGAGAACATTTTCTAGGTTTTCTTCCACTGTAATGGCTACAAGTTGCTATGTTACGTCACAGTTTAAAAAATCGTGAGCAGGAAAGTCATCTTTGGGAGAGTGATTTTGAAGTTCTGCTTTTGCATGTCCCATATAAAAGTCGTAAATTCTCATCATAAAATATTTATTTTTATCTAAAAAATGAAAAAGCGAAAAGTGGTGATGAATGATTTTCAAATTCGGATGAGGGATTTACTATTTCAAATAAACTAGTTTTCGATCAAGAGGAGATTTATTGTATTACTGAACACTGTTTTGATAAATATACGCTTCCAAATTTTACTGTATTATTTACCTCATTAACATGTATGGATTTTTAAAGATTTATTTTATTTAAAAAATTTTTAAAAACATTTAATACTTTCGTATGATTTATTTTAGCTACTGCATCAATTTTATATTAGTTTTCTTCTTCACTCTTTATTTTCGACGGTCTTTAGCAGCTAGTAAATTTGTATTTTAAAGTAAATACCAGTATATTATAGTACACAGATGCTTGTACATTGTATTAAAGTTGTCTGAGCACCTCAGGCGACAAGTCGTCAACCCAGCCGGTCTGTTTTTTTAGTGAGTAAAACTGTGCTTTGTTAAAGCGCAGGGTAAAAATTCTGAATTGAAGCCGAATTATTTGGTAATTGAAGGTTAGCACATGTCGTGCTGCGCAACTAGAGAAGGCTAGACTTTGTTTATTTTTAGTTATACTATAATATGCAGTTTTTCATAAAACTTTTAATTAAATTTTACTCCTATGTGTTACAGCAATTTAATCAGATTCATGCTTAGTTTGTGAGAACCATAAATTGTTGCTACAAGAAGAGTTAATCAAGTAAAATTAAAGGAGAAAAGTGCTGGGAGAAATATAATGGGTATATTTAATAATGCAGGATATGAACGAGAACTTGTTTTTCATAATTTTGATAAAAATGCATATTAATGTTTAAAACAGTGTGTTCTAATATTATAAATTTATTTATATAGTAAATAAAAATAATTACAGAAGGAATATTATTGCTCAGATAAATAGCTAATTTAAATTAAAAATCACACACGCAGAAAGTTAGCAATTCAAGTCGTGTTGCCTAATTAATTTTGAAAGATATTTATTTATATTAGTTTTAATTTTATTTATCAATAAAATAAAATTAATCTTTAATTATTTTGGTAATAAGGACTTTTTAAGCGTAGAAAAGCGAAATTCTTTTTTATTGCTTTATTCTGCTGTTAAAGTTTATTGCTACTGTCTGTCGTTCAAAGACCTTCAAAAACAAGATGCAGTTTGTCATCAAAATGTCAATAAATCTTTTAAGCTGATTGACCTTTTTTCCTCTCTTTTTCCTTGTTTCATTAGCAGGACATAATCCTTTAAGAGGAAATTATTAAAACTTATTTTCTTATTCGGTTTACTTGTTTTGTTTTATTGAAAGCAAATTTTATCCACCCTAAAGATATAGTTTCTTTAGTTTCTGCCAATAATTCCTAGCAATTCCTTCAAAGTTTCATGCAATCCTGTCAACAGTTTGAATACAAGAAAAATATTTTCACGGAAGCTATTGTAATTAAATAAATTAAACTGTTAGTAAAAGTTCGAGATGAATTAAAAAGATTCTTTAATATTATGTTATAAAACGTATGCAAAGTTTTACAAAAACAATGTTATTTTAAGTGCATTTTTCTTAGAAATGGAAAACAAATTCAAGTATTTAGATTATAGGTACGATCATGTTTTGCAAAGCAGAAAACAGTAAAAATTAACTATGCTGTCTTCGAAATTCGAATTACAAACCTAATAACCGTTAGCTGGATGCTACAACTATTTACGTCACAACAGTATACCGGGGCAATGCGGTAATTCCTTACATTGTCTCTTATTTAAAGAAGACTGGCAAGAGGACAGGAGATCTAGTCATCCAAATCTAGGTACTAATGAGTTATCATCCATTATATATTGGTTCGGACACCAATATAGTACCCATCGGATTTACTTTAAGGCCTGTATCATGAAAAATTAATTAGGTACTCGGAATTATGGATCTTCCAGCTGCTAACTGGATGTCCTAAAATATGACGTCACAACAGCATGTACTAAGAACGCCAAAATTCCTTACAAACATTTAAATGTTTCAAATCGTACGAAATCCTGCGAATGGTACTATTCCCTGCATATGCTATGATTGATATTATAGAAGTAGGGAAGAACTTTTGATAGAACCTATGTAAAAGCTTTCATGAAACGGAACATCGATTTCTGAAGAAAAGAGTTATGTACTTCTGGTGTAAAAGAGCTCTTATTTAAAACTAAAGAAGAACAGAAGGCACAGCTGGTGCTTACAAATCAACCAACTAACTCGTGGTGATGTAACTGAGATTAACAATCAACCAAATGTAAAATTTAATTTAAATAAACTAAAAACCAAATTCAATTTAACGCAAAGTTCGCTTATTTATCTAACTGGTGTGCAGATTCAATATCAACGATTATAATGCAAGGCAAAAACTATAGACCTTATCTTGTCTAGCAACCCAGTAACGTTGCCTAGAGAGGCTGAACGAGCTTGTCTTACAATCTAAAGACCTCACCTTAAATACAGGAGAACAAAATGTTCATTCTGGAGGGAAAAAAGAAGAGAGAAGTGATAGTAATGATCCAAAATATAAAATAAATGATTAATTAACATAAAGGAACCTTTTAACAGTAACTTTCACTATTGCGTTTTGTGCGGCCTTATAAATACGCTGGATGCATCACAAAAGACAAGAGACATTGCACAGCCTGCACGTTGAGAAAATTTCAATTACGATCGAGGAAGTATTAATCTTCACTTGTATTTGCAAACCTCAAGAGTCAGTATCTAGTGGAAGGAAGTTATAATCATCGTTGCTCTCAGCTTAGAGATTTTAGAATACTATAAGTCTTCCATTATTTTGTGTTTTGAAATAGAACAAATTTTAAAAAATGGTATTTTGAGATACGAGTTCACACAACGATGGCTGTACATACGTATATCCAACTAAAAAGCTACTTACTTTCAGTAACACCGAATATACTGCTGAAAATTTACTAGTGGCAGTAATGGATTATGTACCATTTGTGAAATGTACATGCTTTAAAACTTGACAAACATTTGAGATAAAAATAATAGTATATTATTTATTAAAATATATTTTGATAAGTTTTATTTTATAATTCGCTGTTTATAACTCTCTTGCGAAAAGGAAAATTTAAGAGATTCATGTATGTGAGAAAGTAGATTAAAATGCGGGATAATTTATAAGGTATTTCTCCCGCCTTCTTCGCATGCCTTCGTGGTGTAGTGGTCTGCATGCTCGACGCGTAACCGAGAGGTCCGTGGTTCGATTTCCGGCGAAGACGTTGCTCATTTTTCATGTCTCCTGCTTCGAAGTAACCTAATGTCTCTATAATTCTCCTTAATTGAAATGTCTGACACCATTATAATATTTTTATAATTCAGTTCCTCTAGTCTCCTTCAATAATAACTAAATACGTAGTTCAGCCAGAGACAGCAAATATTTTTATGAGTTATGTTAATCAATATATTATTTTTGTGTTAATTCTTCTCTGTGACTTCTATTTTTTTCCAGCAGAGATTACCAGACTAAAAATTACGTTCTATTTAAACAGTGAATCAGTTTGTAATTTGCTGCGGTAAACTGCCAAAAGTTTGTTTTATTTCCTAACTTGTCCACATTTATGCTGATCCGATTTTGGTGAGTAATTTAGAATTTGTTAGCACATAAGTGGCTGTAGCTAGAGATGGGTTAGTTAGGCATTGATTTCCGGGTTCTTGGAGCTTTAGACATTTAATTAAGCGCAAAAATAAGAAGTTGAAGGAATCAGATGAATTTTAAATAGCTCAATAACTTATTATTTAATCATATTTAGCATTTCACTTTTAAGATGACATTGACTTCTTTCCAGTCATATTTCAGTTAATACAAATAAGCCCTAGGTAATTTACCTCAGATTTTATAATCCACGTGTTCTTAAAGCTTTAGACTTCCTGTTAAAATCGAAGACGGGAATCTGGAAGAAGCACAGTAGGATAAAATAGGTGTAATTTAACAGTTTATTAGGTTTAACCTTACACTTAAATAATTACTGGAGATGTTACTGATTTGTTTCCACACTTCCAACTTAAATTTGAACTAAATTTTTTTCAATTTACCACAAATTTTGGAGTAGCAGTAGTAGTAGTGCGTCATATACACAGGTTTTGACCACGTGTATGAACAATGCATGATTTTAGCTGTCTTCACGGAATACATTTACTAACTGGCAGACCCTAATGAGGGATAGATCGGCAGTTCAAACCAGATTTGTATATGTAAATTTAAAAGATTTTACATGGTAGTGAAACAACGCATAACAGTTAAGATGTTACAAATTCATACAAATATACATTATATATTGTTATGCCAATAAACCTCATGCGCGGTTATACAATGCATAGATTTGTACATAATTATACAAATTACACTGTTATTTAAGTACCCAGTTATAGAAAACTTTGAAAGAACTTAGTTGCTAACAAAATTATAATATTCTATTATTCTCAAACAGTTTGCTCTATGGAACGATTATGAGTAACTAAATGCCCGTTTTTCTTTTAAATATATTACACAGGAATACGCTACTTCATTTCGAAATACATGAATACTAATAGTGCACTAGATTTTACAATACAAGATTATACTAATTAATTTAGGTTAAAAGAATACAAACTGAACTTTAATACTACTGCAGATCAATAAAATAAATAATAATTTATAATATTTATTAAAATTAATAAAATATTAAATGCGTAAATGGCACAGTTTGCAGTACGAAGACATATTAATACACTAAATTATGCAGTATGGCCAGTACTACATAATTAATTATACAGTACGGGCTTCTTACTAATATATTAAATAATTTCTAAAATTAGAAGTGTCGGAGCGCTATGGAAGAACGTCAGGAAACAGGATCAATATATCAATAATAATTGTAAAATTTAATGATTGCTTAATAATTGTAAAACTTCGCATAATGATTTGTGAGCGCAAGATGGAAAGAAAGATAATTTTCACTTTCGTATTTTTATTAACTAATAAATATTTGCTGAAAATGTAAAATGGAAACTTAAGCATAGAAAATTAACACAACTTATAGCACTTAATTTTAAACTGCCATGGTTAACTAGCAAAGGTCATTAATAAATTAATTTTTATAAAGTTTTACTGGTAATTTTTCATGAAAAGTATAATCTAAAAAAGAATATAAAAAGAAAGATAAGTAACTGTACTAACCTTTCTATAAACAAAATTGCTAAGTTAATTATGATATTATTCTCTTCACTTAATCTGATACTCTTATAATGAAAATTATCTTTTGTTTTGTTTAAATATCTTGTTTTTTAAAAACATTATCTTTCTTTTCACCTTGCTCTCATAAATCATGATGCGATTATCCATTAACAATTATTAAAGCCTAAAAAACGCATGTCTGCGATGTTATCGTCATGCGCTGATTTGTAGGTATTTTATTTTTTACTACGATATTTTCGACGACGATGTTTTTAAACTGCGAAGTTTTTGAACCGCTTTATTTTCGACGGTGATATTTTGTACCACAAAGTTTCAGAACTGTGATGTTTTCTCTTTGCTTTAATTTTTCCCACTATGTTTTTCACCATGACGTTTTCGCCTTGCGTTGTTTTCTCCGCGACGTTTTTGTCCGCCATGTTTTTGCCGCGATGTTTTCGGCTGTAACCAGCTCAAACGGTCTCCGGTTGAATTTAAGCCCTGAATGTAATGTATTACTTCAAGCAATGATAAAAATAAAGACCATTCTTTTTTTCCAGCACATTAACGAAAAGCGTTAAAATGGTTAAAGTTCCACTAATAAGACTAAGCAGAATGCTATAAACAGCAACAGAACAGAGACAAAATTTTAAAGGATGATGCGTAAATATGAAAACAAAAAGAGAAGAGTCTAACATTTCATCTGACAACGATCTCCTGTCAATGAAATTCTAGTTGTGAAGCAGAATGTAACAAGGGAACGAATTTTCCCCGAATCCGATGGTTAGCTGAAGAAAAAGCAACAAATGACAATTTTCAACCCTCGTCTTTGGTTACATCTTTCCGAAAGGTTTGTAGGTGCTCTTTTCCGCGAAAAGACACTAGCATTGCAACGAAAAACGTAGCCCATGTTATAAGTTCCTTGTATTTTCAGGAGAACAAGACTTTAACATGTGAGTGCGGGCTTTTCTTTCCTTAAAAGGTTCGACATCCGTCTAAGGGTTTGTTTCTCAAGGAAAGAGAGGTTAGAATCGATTTTTATATAATTTTATTATTAAAAATAAAATTTTCGAGATTCAATTTCTGCTGAATTTGTTGTTTAGTCCTATAAAAGAAGTATCGTAGATTTCTTATTTAAGTCTCCGATGCGCTCCGACTAGAATTATTATTTATCCCAAAACTAAGAAGTACCGAAGCCTGCGCAATTTAAACTCTTGAGTACGGGGATACACTAAATGAAATTATAATAAAAAGATACACTACTGCGAATGAATATCGTACAAGAGCATATCGCAAATATTGTAATTTTTTGGCTAGATATAAATATTATCATTAGATAGATGTAAATCAAAATTCAATAATCAAACTTCAAAATTTAATCAAATAGAATTTAATCAAAATTCTATTTGATTAAAGAGTTATTTTTCCGGATTCAACGAATTGTACAACGCATACAAAATATATTTTTACTTCCCATCATTCAGTGAAGCACTTACCCTACATTAATCAATCATGTAGACTTGCATGAAAGTAAGGGGAAAGACTTGCATTACTTGAAATATAGGATGAATAGAATGAAGATGTACATTACTGGAAGAGTACTGCATTATAGAATATAAAAAATAAGTTCGCTCAAACCGAATGTCGTATTCTATACAAATATTTGATTCCTTTTATTTCGAGGACAGATATAAGCATATCTCTCTTCCATTCTGCAACTACACGCCAGATTTCCTTCACTTCTCTTCATAAATCATTCACTTGATGTCTTGGTTACCTTGGCAACCTATCTTACGTGTTACAAATCTTTCAATACATGGAATGAAAAGCATTACCACACGCTTGAAAATGGGAAAGAGCTAAATTCACGTATATAACAGTTTTGACTCATTAAAATTTTCAATTCAAATAGAAATATTCTATAAAAGCTATGGCATGCTTTTCTCAAAATGTGAGATAAAATTCTATCCAGCCAAATAATTATTAAGAAATGTTTAAAAAATCTCGGAGATATCTGAATGATACTTAATTAATAACGTTTCTTATTTTGAAGTAATTATATTTATTCTTATGTTTGACATCAATGTTCTGTACACGTTAATTGTTTATTTAATAGCTTAGAGTTGAACAGACTTAATTACAAGCAAATTTTAATCCAACTGAAACAAATGTTCTACTTAACAAATCACACAAGTGCTATCTGCCCAAATTCTTTCCCAATTTGATAGACAGACCCCATGTGTTAAAGAGTGTTCTGAACAGCTTTACCAGAGGGAGGAAAAATGGAATTATGCATCCACCAGCTGCGGCTTTAAGAGTTATGATATAATTACAATAGTTTATAAGGTCTCCATATCTAACTTTCGTGTGAAAGCTGGACAGTGGTGACTGCAAAGAAGAAGGGTTAAAATTGCCCTTTATAACACTCTTTAGAAATTTACAAAGCGTCAACTCGACGCTAACAAACTACGCCTCTGCTTGGGTGGTAACTGAAATGGTAAAAACTAACTAAAAATTTGAAGATATTCACAAGTAATAGAATTACGCTACAGGACTCAGACTATCCTGTTTCCTAACAGAGAGTTGAAGAATTAGTGGCAGCAAAGTAATAGCTGTTATGCCGCGTTTAACCAGCAATAAATGCTAAGCCGAAACTCACGCTACAACAGTCACAGAGTTTTCCCAGACTCTCTAACTTTCCTTTCTAGAAATTGATACTTAAACCTTTTCTCCCACTGGTAGAATTTGCAGTACTTCACTCGCGCTACCAAATTTAAATATTCTGACATTGACAATTAGGGGAATGAAGGCTTATAGGAAAGCAACTTCAAATTAAATTAAACTTGTTATTTAAAATAAATATAGATCCCTACAAGTTAAAATATACTCTACTCAATATTTTAAAACTTCAATTCGTCTTAAAGTTTACACAGGAATTTAAGAACTGATTTTGTGTTCAACTGGGGATGAAAGCTCATTTATAGATCTACGCCGCACATTATTATTTCTCTTTTCTCTGTTTACTGGATCGTTTTACAAGAGTTGGAAAATCCACACCGCTTGTAAAAAATCTTGTAAGCGTCCAGCTTCACCGGATCACATACTGGGTTGCATCGGACTTTCTAAAGGAACTTAACACCCGATCCCCTCATTGTTATCGATTTTTTGGCAGTCAACAACCTTCAAGAGCTGGAGCTAATCTGACATTTGTCAGACCTTCCAAGGATGAGTAGTAACTACAGCAACACGTGAAATAGATAAAAATTAGTGACCACTACTCGATATTTTTGAAACGACGTTATACGATAAAAGCAAGCACTTTCAACGCGACAATACGAACATCTACCATGTCTATCGCCTTCTGAAACATTATGGGTAAGGTATCCACCTCTACTAATGTTCTGTAGCAACGGCTTTATAGCGCGCATAACCTCCTGCCTACTAGGCAATGGATCCTTCGCAGTAGTTCTTTCATTCTGTAGACGATACTAAGGACACACGCAATTTCGGCGACACTTTTGTCTACTGGGCAATGGATCCTTCGCAGAAGTTCTTTCATTTTGGGGAAGATACTAAGGAAACAATTTTGGCGACACATAGCTTCAAATCAGATGAATATGCAAGGTGTTCCAAATTTCCCATCATCTAGTTATAGTATTTTTGTGACATCTTCGGCATTATGACGCTGAGCATTGCCGTTAAGGATGAGGACAACGTCACCTGAGACATCATTTGCATCCAGCACTCTGGACAAAGTAACTAATGGTGACAGATCCCATCACCTTTCATGACAATGCACGGTGCCATGATGCGAGTGCTGTCACGGTGGAGGCTTGCGATTACGGGAAATATTGGAATACCTCATCATTGTTCTATTAATTATTGGAATATTTCTTTTAAAGAGCAGTACTGGATTTGCCCGAAGAGAAGAAAATATAATACTAGCAAAATAAAAAAGTGAGCTGAGAAAGATGCCCCTCTCTTAATAAGACTTATAGCCACAAAGATACAAAATTTCACCTTGTGAGGTATTTTCCTCTCCTTATCGTTTACTCCTCCTTTCCGCCTTCGTTGTGTAATTGAAAGTACATCTAGCTAGCAGTCGGGAGATCCGAAGTTAAAATCTCGGCTTTGAGAAGGTATTGCTAATTTTTCATGTTTCTCGGCTAAAAACAGTTATAAATAAACTTTACAAGTGGTGCTCTAACTTAAATGTGATGGACGATAAGTCGTTACTACCAGAATTTGGTGACTGGGTCCCCGCATCTTCAATCACTTTTTAAAAAGAAAAAGAATGAAAAATATGTTCCCTTTCCTTATCGCCTGCCTTTCTGATGTAACTGAAAGTACTTTGGGGTAGCAATCGGGAGGTCCGAAATTCGAATCTCGGCTCCGCGAAGTTATTGCTCATTTTTCATGTTTCCTGGCTAAAAACAATGATAAATAGACTTTAAAAGTGACTCTGTAACTAAAATGTGATGGATGATAAGTCATACTACCAGAATTTGCTGACTCGTTCTCCGCATCTCCAATCACCCTTTCACTTGAGAAAGAATATAAAACATTTTCCCTATGCTCACGGCTTGCCTTCCTGGTGTAAATGGAAGCAGGTAAGGCTACCAATCGGGGAGGGCTAGGTTTCGAATTCCGGAAAGTGCATGTTACCAATTTTTCACCTTCCTTGCACCGAAATAATACTTATGACTTTCCTAAATCTTTTATGTCATACACACCACACCTTTAAAATATTTTCTTATATGTTATTTTATATATTGAATCATTCTTCAGTCACCCTTCGATAAATCCAAAGCTGAAGAAAACAGAAAAATAATTCGATAATTCTAGAATTCGACATGCATTAACATTAATTTAAAATTATATGATTTAACATTCAATTTGATAAATATAACTTTCGACATTATCGAAAATCGAGTAATTGAAAATTCAGCCTTATATGTGTTAACATATTAAACAAACCTAAGGCTATTTAATTCTGTGAATCGTCTTAAACTCCCATTGCATGCAGACCAAATACGCGGTTTGAAAACAATGATGGGAGTGAATTGTCTTTCTTTGTCCAGAAAACAAAATAGCAGAATTTTAAAAAAAAATTAACAACTTTTTTAATTTTATTTACTAAGTATTTATAAAAATTTACATGAATAACACTAATAATAATAACGCAGAGGAAGAATTCCAATTTATATTTATCTCTAATCTGAAATCTGAAAGTTGATTACACTTTGTAATTAAAATGTATCGACAGATATACATTATTCAGACCGACATTTATTTCAAATAATTCAAATCATTTAACATTTAATGGTTCATTCAGTGAATGAACCACTAAATACCTTATTTTGATTTAAGCGGACTTGCCTTTGGTTGTCTTTGCCTTTTGACTTTTGTCTTTGCCTTTGGTTTAAACGAAGGCAAAAAAATTATGAAAACTTACCAACTTGATGGAAAATATTTATCATACGCTGTCTTTTATTTATAAAATTTTATTTTATAAAATTTTATTTATAAAATACAAATTACAAAAATTCTCAAAGTGGCACAGAAATAAAGAATAAAAAATAACACCTTTTATCATACTCTCTTTTTTATTTATAAATTTTTTCTTCGATACATTTATAAATTTTTTCTTCGATACAAAAGAAAACATATGTTTGTACGTAAATAGCTATAACTTCTTTACTTCTTTCTGTATCTTTGACACTTGACACTTGATAGCGTTTCCATTCTGATTAAGTTTGTAGCCTTGAAGAAAAGCACACATTTATTTTTAGAGATTATTATAAATAAAACATCAATAAGCATTATAAAATTTAAATAAACAATAGTCATATTGCATAAAGTATAAATAAACAATAGCCATTGCTTAACTTTAATAATAGGCATCTCAACTGGAAATGTTCAAAGTCCTTTGTAATGGATTTATATGATCCCTTTTCTAAAAAAAAGTGGAATTTTCAATCCCGTGAAATATTATAATTTTTATTGATTACAAAAGTATCGAATTTCTGTAAGACAGTGAGTGATATACCAGCAACTCTATTAACATGTCTTTATAAAATGCCGATTAGTAATAAAAATTTAAAAAATAAAAAAAAGGTAACGTTCCCAGTCTCCTTGCAGTTAGGAGACTGTCCAAAGTCCGATAAGGATGTGTTAATGCCTGCCTAGTGACAAATACTGATTAAGTTTAACTTTTGAACGTCCACATGACGTATATAGCCAGTAACATCTCTTTTACAAGTATATTAGTCCTTCCGGCAACAGCTGAGACATTGGATTCTGTTTCCCTAAACTTCAGGCTTTAAGATTCACTTGCACAGGGCATCGAACGCCTTAAATACATTTTCTTCTTTGCATGAATAATGGCTTCATCCACTATCGTTGCGAAACAGGCGTCGAGGATTAGTCTCTATCAGCACTTCAACAGGAGTCTGGAGAAATATTTCAGCACGCTGCTCCGATAACCTAAGCAAACATGTCCAGACCCGTGTTGATTACAGGCAGCTGATTGATCTCCGAGCCGAAAGGTAACGATCGGAGATGGCTTAAATATTTAAGTCAACAAGCCTGCTATCGAGAACTAAGCCGGGCTCCTGAGAGAGCAGTTGTCATCGACGAGCGGAAAGTGATGGATGAGTCCCGAAAGTCGCATGCAGCCAGGATTGTGGAGAGTGGAGAATCTCGGTATGAAATCTAGGGACTTTTTTTTTAGCGCAGGGTTCTGATTGTGGGAATCCCGTTGGGAGTGTTCCGCATTTTGGGGAGGATTCTAGAAAGTAATGGGAGGGGGAAAGCTTACAGGAAAACGTGGAAAACTTTAGAATTGTATTTTTTTACTTACGTTTTCCTCCCTCTATCCTATAAGTCTGTGTTTAAATTTGCGGTTTGCGCAAATTTCTAAAAGAAACATGAAATATTGCTGACCCATGAACAACACGAATTTAAAACAGCACTGGTATGTTTAAACATGAAGATTTTTTTTAATTAAATTAATATGCTGGGAATGTATGCCGGGAAGTAATTGAAGGGAGGACAATTATAGCTAAGTGTGAAAAACTTGTTTAATTTTATTCAATTTTTCTCCCTCGGGTCCACAAGTCTGTGTTTAAATTTGAGATTTAAGTTACATTCTGAAAGAAACATGAAATACAAGCTGATCCTTAAACAACGCGGATTTGAATATCACTGTTACATGTACGCGAGGCTACATTTTAATAAATATGCTAGAAACATTTTTATGAAATAAAGGCGAGGAAATAGCTTACAGAAAAACGTAGATATCTTTAGAACTGTGTTTTTATATTTCATCCCCCACCCACTTCCAGCAGTATGTATTTAAATTTGTCATTTGTGCTACATTCTGAAAGAAAGATAAAATAGCCTTGAGCAACGCGAATTTGAATAGCATTGCTACACCTACTATCAGCATTTTAATAAATACGTCGGAAACGTCATGGGAAAATGTTAAGAAGTAACAGCGATATTTTGAAAACTTTCCCGAAATTTCTAAAGTTTGTAAACTTCACAGATGAATTGCAAAACATTGAAATTTCGAAGTTATTACGAAAACCGTTACGCATTTTGTGAATGCGAGAACTGATTTATTTTATCACTTACTACCATAAAATGTAAATTACCATTATGAAACCTTTTCATTTTGTATCATTCATATCCACTAGAAAAAGCTTAAAATATAAGCACATTTACCACAGTTTCAATGAAATAGATACATATCAATGCAAAATGTGAAACTACACAAAGGGAATCATGTTTATATCGTCTCCGATTTCGTTTGAAAAAAAGACGTCAAGTTATAATGACTTCCGTCTAACATTATATAATACCTACTGCGTTTTCTATCATCTAAACCGCTACTGATGCAAAAGCATTAGGTACAATAAATAGACTATCTTTTCATCTTGTAGTTGCAAATCCTATAATTTAGGTATGGGTATATACAGTATACCGAAGACTTTTCTGCGATGATTTCATTAACAATAGATTTACTGTAATACTTACTTGTTCACTGTTTACTTGCTAATTTTATTAAAAGACAACAGTTTCTAGAACATATAAAAACAAAATATTTCTTAATCCACTTATAAAGGTACTACTTATTGACAATGAGGAAGTATAAGTTAAATGAAGTTAATGATAACTGGAAATTAAGCCAAATAATACTCGCATGATGGCCATGCAAATTTTACTTTAGTTAATAAGTATAGTAGAAGTTCAGAAATCCGCAATGCTTGGGACCAGAGGTTGTGCGGATTTTAGGATTTTGCGGATTTCTTGACAGAAAAGCCAAATCATAATACTCAGACTAAACGTGCAAAATAAATAATGCATATTAGATACATTTATTATATTATTAATTTATATTAGTGATTACAGGAATATTTTAAAGCATTAAGGACATATACAATAGAGACGTGTAAAAATAAGGGATACTAATAAAGCATAAAATATTTTATTTTTGTTTTACTTGTTTCAAACATTTTCCTGATAAAGGTTTGTTTTAAAACTTTAGGTGCTCCGGAGTAATTTTTTTTTTGTAAATTCTACAGGGTCATAATCTCTTGCTCCGTGACACAGCTCTGTTGTTCTAAATATTTTAGGTATTTCTCACCATGTTCCAAACCCTCATTAAAAGATATTTTCTCACTCCTATCCGATTCATTATCTGTGTCGGTATCGGAATCGTTTTCTTGCTGTGGCGAGTTCAAAACAGAACCAATGATTTCGTCATCGGTTATCTGATAAGCCAGTGTTGGCTCATCTGAACACATTATCCATACTAAAAAGCTCTTCTGGGCTAAGATTTCTTTTCTGCCACTAACACAGAATCATTATTATTCGGTAATTATGATGTCATTACTGGATAAATATTTTTTCTTCGGTATTTCATTCTCCATTCTGCAGTTTCTGGAGCCTATAAATTCAATGTTTATATCTTGAGAGGCAATCCGGATTTCAGATCAGCAGATTTTCGGTATTTGACTGTATTACGTTTTCAGTTCTTTCCTGTCTCTTCCATTTTTTAACCATTTGAATGTAAGTCAAATAGAGAGTGAGTCTGTAGTTTGGAGAGAGAGCTTTGACAAATTTATAGACAACTGTTTATCTTTGGGCAACATTCTGCATGCCGATATGGGTCTCAGCGAATGAATTTGTTATTGACAGCGCGCAGGATAGAAGCCTCCGCAAATGCAGTCAAGTTAGTGAGGTTTCGTTTGGATTATTTAGATTATCACAAAGCACTCAAGCGCTATGGGCTTAAAGGAAGGAATATCTTCGTGGAGAACATTCGGTAAGAAATTGGCTGGTATTCAGTTAACACATGTGAAAAACCGCAAAAATTCCCATGTAGACAGCCTGTTTACGATGATTAAAGCTCGGATAGAGCTAACAAATTTTACCTCTTGGCGGCTGAAGGGCCAAGATGCTCTGAAAGTTATCTGCTGCGTTGCAGATATTTAAGCATTTGAATTTCTAAAATACCACGAATAGCAATGGCTAGTATTTATTATTTTTTTTTTATAAAAAGTATCTTTTAATAAAACTTTTAATTACGCTTTACTTCTCGTCTCTTTTCTTGGAGTTTAGATTTCTAATAAGTCAAGAACTTAGGAAAGTAAAACAGCTTTGGGATTTGGCAAATAATATTGCTTACAGCTGTCAAACATGTGCGACCAAACAGACATTTATTCACTTTATCACTGATATTTTCAAGAAATTTTAACTTTCTTTAAAATTGCTTGATCAGTTTTTTGTCACTTTATAAGGTATTTCTCCCGCCTTCTTCGCTTGCCTTCGTGGTGTAGTGGTCTGCATGCTCGACGCGTAACCGAGAGGTCCGTGGTGCGATTCCCGGCGAAGGCGTTGCTCATTTTGCAATACTCCTGCTGCCAAATAAAACCTAATGTCTCTACAACTTTTTTGAAGCAGAAGACACGAAAAATGTGCCCTGTCCTCGCCGGGACTCGAACCTGGACTTCTCGAAACACGTGCCGGGTGTGCTACTGTTACATCACGAAGGCCTGCAGAAAGGAAGGAGAAAATACCTTATATACTTTCCCGTTTAAACGGCGACTGAGGATTCCAGTTGCCAAATACTGGTAGTGACGAATTATTGTCCACCACCTTTCTCTTCTTTCTTTTTAGTTCGGGCGCAACTGTAGAGTCATTAGGTTATTGTGAAGCAGGAGACATGAAAAATGAGCGATGCCCTCGCCGGGACCGTATAAACTTATCAATTCTTTTAATTGGAAAGCTTCTTGTGCAGCTGAATAACCAAATTGTTTTCAAAGGTTAGCTGAGTTTCTTGAAAAATATGAAGGCTGTCTTCAATAATTAAGGCTATTAACACACTGACTGGATTTTCAAAAATATTTCCGATTAGTCTGAGGCAAGAATTTTAAAAGAAAAGAAAATTTTAGTTCTCTTCGAGCTAAAAGAATCCTTTTCAAAGCAGGAAACAAATTTATAACACTTGCAAGCATTTGTGATGATAAGTTCACAAGGTTGCAAACTTGAAATTATTTTGCCGTTTTCCAGATCCTGAATGTAGAAAAGAAGAAAATGTGTACAGACGCCGTGCTCTAAATGTAAAAATGCGAAAATGGCAGCTCATTTTATTAATAAATATTCAATCATATTTTAAAAGAAAAAGCAATGCATCAATATTACTTTAACCCTGGTTGTGGAGAACAGAGATGACTCCATACACTTTCCCCTTAAGGCAAAAACATAAAGGCGCATTATTATTGTATATGTATAAATTTATATTTATAATCTTAATAAATTAATTGATTTAATTATTTTACTGTTTTAAAATACAATACCAAAATCATATTCAACAGAACAAAATGTATAATGATTTATAGTTCAGAAATGGAAAACATTAAGAAATTAAATTTTTGTAAATATTATTATGAATTTTGTGCATATGTAAATACTTTTAGTGAAATTAAATGTAAATTTGTAGTATTTTTGTGTATAATGTGACATAAAAATCTTAAGTGGCGATGCTTTGCTGGTTTACCAGCAAAGCATCGGAAGAATCAGAAGTCAGAATTCATAGGTATGTCTGTTTAACGTTGAGTAAATGGCTATCTCACTAAACTGGCGAGATATCGCCAAGCTAAAGAGGGTTTTGGCGGCTAATATTTGCCTTCAAATTTGGCAAGAAATCACCAAAAGTATTCAGACATGGCGCCATTTTGGTCTAGTCCCTGTGTAAGGTTTTAGTTAAACTAACAAAGTTTTATTTTAATTTAAATCTTTCTATCTCTTCTCATGCTTCAACTTCCCGTTAAAAGAAGCGCGCGTTTTCAGCTTATGCTAATTTGAAGTAGAGCCAAGTACTATTTAAACCAGAGGTAGAAACCTCTCAGTGTGAGAGAGCTTTTAGTCTCAGATCACGGTCATTCTATTCAACGTTCGCCTGACCAGCTAGCAGCTAAATTCTAAGCCATAGTGCTTGTTACGTGAATGCTTATTGAAATAGATCCAAGTGCGCTAGTATTAGTAATTCTTGCTACGCACCATTTAGTTAGAGGCCAACTGCGCGTATAGCTCTGTGAGCAAAGATTAATTTAATTTCTATTTAGCTTTTAGTTTAGATTTAGCTGATTGTTCATTTAGACCCAAGTGTGGTCTTTTACTTTCTGTATCCCTCCCGAGTTGGGAAGTGATTTGTAAATAAGATTGATTTAATAAAAGAGGATTTTAAATCCCTTTCAAGTGCAGTTATTCTACCATTTAATCACAGTATCTACCACCAGAACATAGCTGCATTCAGCTCCCTGTTCCAGATTAGGCCTTAAGGACTTTAAGGACTTTCACAAAGATGTTTGCCAAGAATATGCGCAGAACACTCAGTCCTGACACCTGTATTGTAACTGAATAACTGTAACTAATCCTCTATGTAGTTGTAACCGTATCCAGCCCTCATATGCCATCCAGTAATTTCAAGAAATACTATAAATTTCTCAGTGGCTAGGAGGAAACTATATAAGATAGGAGAGAAGATCAGTTTCTCAGTTATTAGCCCAGAGCTAAATTCGGAGTCGTGAGGTATCTGTGAAAGCTTTGCCTTTGCATTGCATTGTGTTTAATGTACTTAGTAGTCTGGAGTGTAACTACTGATTGTACTTGTTGATTCTATGGTGTGCCACTGTTTTTGTCGAAAATTCCACAAGTGATTCTTTTGGTAAAATAAAGTGAAGTGAATTATTGTGAAGTGATTATTTCGATAAAATAAATTCTGTTAAGCTGTTATTGGTTCTGCGTGCATTTAATCTATTACGAACCCATGCGCACGCAACAGTATGAAATAATATTATAATAGTTTAAATAGTATAGAAAATTTTATGAAATGTACGCATTATTTATAATTTATTTTTCTTTCACATATGAAATATCATTATTTTTTTCAAAATCTATTTAATTACTTAATTCAAGATCTTTAGAGGAAGTAGGCTTCTTTAATACTTCTAAGTCATACATGATTGTGTGGGGTTCAATTCTTTAATCCTTAGTTCTAACTCCTAACCCCACGAACACTTAACAAGCGAATAATCACGTAAGTGTGTGAACAGAATACTTAAGGCTTGAGAAGGGTTTGAAACCTTTTATTACTCAATATATTTATAATCAGTTCCGGCTTGGAACTTTACAATAAAGCCGCCACTCGGGCTTGAACTTAAATGCTAATAATTTGAACTAAAATTAACTTAACTAAAGCTCTTAATAATATAGCCGAAGCTATCAAAATCTAACTAGTTGGCCCTTAAGTATTAATTAAATCGGCGAAGCCTAGCAAGGGCCTAAGATATGGCCGAGCGTAATAACAGCTAAGAGAGACGTAGCCAGAAGGCAAACGCGCGCTAGTCAAAAAATCAGACTCTCTCTGTTGAAGTCGGTTAAGGTTAGGTTAGGTTATTCAATTATGACAAAGCACACGAGGGCTATCTGCCTAAAGGGAGGGATGCCTTCGTGGAGGACTTTCTAAGGGAAACTGGCTCGACACGTTACATCACGTTACACATGGGGAAAACCACGAAAACGCCCATGCAGCCAGCCCGTTCGCGGGATTCGAACCTCGGACCGAACTACCAGTGTTCAGCGTCTTTACCGCTCGGCCGTTGGTGGGCCTTGAAGTCGGTTAAGTCGCGACTTAAATAGCACTCATTCTCATTTGCATTCTCTGCGTTTCTGAATTCACATTCTGGCAGGAAATTGTAAGCTGAAATTAGAATAAGATAAGAAAAATACAAAACTTAAAATAACTGTTAATTAACATAAGGGAAACCTTACAATTGTTTTTTTTTAGTTTGCTGAGAGCTTATTTAACCACTAAAAATAGCTACTGTACACTAGGACACCTTGAAAAATATTATATATATTTTAATACTGCTTCTAAATTCTGATATGATTGAATAAATCTAAATTCATGAATTATCTTTAAAAACCTTAGCTTCTAGCTGCTTTGGTGTCCGGAATTGTTGAAATAACTTAAATTTTAAGAACCACATATTTCTAACGGAATTTCTTCAATATTTAGCGTCATTTGAGTATTTAAGTGCTACTTTTTAAGTAGCTTCTCTTAAATTACCCAAATTCCAGTAAGATTCATTTTAACCAATTAGAAACTTAAAGTCGGAAGATCCAATTTAGTCATCAGATTAAACATCTATTATTTATTTCATATCTAACAAGGAAAAATATTTTTTCGAAAAATTAGTTCCCTTATAAATTGATTTTTAATAATCTGATTCATCAACTTCTCCTTTTTGTTTCCCTTTAAATTTGTTGCTTGTTCATCTTTACAGTTACTATTTTGATTGAAATGATTTAATTACTTTTTCTACTTCTTGCAATATTAAATTCTACACAGATCTGACCCACAGATTTTCTAATTTGCTAACTGAAAGTTCTAACAATATACACCATGACAGCACGCACAAGAAAATGCAATAAAAAATTAGCATCGTAAATAAATTTCCAACTTATTTGTTTCAATATGTTATTATTTCAGTCCACTGAAATGATTTATCACTCGGTACTGCATCATTTTTAATAGTCAATGAACTTCTGTTACCTATACATATAACTATTTACTTTTCATATGTATCACGTATTCCTTATATGTTGCTTTTATAATCGATATAAATGCATTCCATCTATTTACCGAACATACAAAAAACGTACATAGATTCTCAGTACAATTTCTAATATTTTGGCTAGGCAGCGGTGCTTTGCTCGAATTTATAGAAGCAAACATTCTGCTTGGTAAAGTTGGCTACGAGTCAAATAAGGAATATATTTCGTTTTATCATTTCTTTGTAATAATCACTGTGATCAATATAGTGATAGTCACTGTGATCAATATAGTCGTTAGCACTGCCGATTGTTATGTCGTTGAGTCTAGGTTTGAATTCTAAAGAAGGACGATATTTTTGTAAATACACTATCCGAAATTGAAAATGAAACATCGAGAAGAGTGATCAGAAAGTGATGAAACTCGACAAACAGAGAAAGACAGGAACGAACAATAAGTGATCTTTATTTCGAAATGATATACGTAATACAGAGCGAGAACAGCGGCGGCTCAGTAGGTTGTAGAACCACCTTGGACAGAATAATACGAAGCAACAAGTCCAGGTACACAGTGAATGAGACTACAGATAACCATTTAAAATTTTTAAAAAAATTAATTTAAAAATTAAAAAAAAGAAAATCTGTAAGGTTTCCGATTTTAAATTACGTCCAAATGGCGTTCTTTAAAATTTCGTGTGTTACCTTTACTTATTAAATATCATGTTCTTCATACTTCAACCATAAAATTCAGTTAAAGAACAATATCGCAAAATAATTTTAAATTCAGCATATCTTTAGAATTTCCTATACACAGTCTCACGCGCTGGAGATAAAAAAACTTTTTCTGTACAACGTTGCCATTGCTCGCTTTGAAATCCTTGAGTTTGTTAATCAACATTTCGTTAAAGTTTTACAAAATATGAAATCGATAATAAAGCAAATTCCAAATTTCAAATTTGGGCTTCCAGATGCCCATATTCGCAGCAGGGTTACGTCATTCAAAATCCGATGGCTCTAGGTACCGCCGTTTTATCACAATGCGAAAATATGCATACATTTATGCAGATTCTTCATTATTTAATTTCTTTAAATATAATACAGGACTGCAATATTTGGTGGCAACAGTTTGAAAAGTGAAGTGACATTTAATGTTTCCAATGCAAAAGCGCAAAACGAAAAGAATAGTCCTTCAGGGACAAAGCCCCTTTGGACTAAAAATTTAACAATTTTTATTTTTATTTCCACTTTTTATCAGAAATAAATTCCGCCGATTATTTCATTTTAAGTAACAAAAACCAAACTATCACATCTTGATTTATAATATTTTATTTCTTTTATTGCATCTAGCATTAATTCTTTCGCATCGATAAAGGCTAAAATCTATTCCTCCCAAACATCTGAAACGCCCGTGTATACGAATTTCTGTTGAAATGGGTTTGCTTCCCCTGCTAGGTGGAATGCTACAGCGTTAACAATAACGTACTTAAGTAAAGTTACACGATATTTTCTCCCTCCTTTCCTCACACCTTCGGGGTGTAATTGGAAGCAACATCGACGCGTATTCGAGAGGTCCAGATTTTGAATCCCGATGAGCGCACTGCACATTCATCACGTTTCCTGCTTCAAAATAATCTAATGTCTCTACAAAGTGATTATTTTGTGGTTTCACTCACTGTGTGAAGTTTCCCGTTGAGATAAAATTGCAATTGCGGGCATCAATAGCTAAATGTTGACTCTAAACAAATTGTATTCAAATAAGAAAGCTACTTTAGGCGTTTCAAAAGAACGTTTGGCCTGTCATTTAACAATTCCCGAAGCCAATAAGTTATGCACTAACCTGATGGGGGAAAGCGACAGGCAGAAAATGGAAGCTGGCTCTTGGGTGACCTGCCGATGTCACGGACGATAGGAGCAACTTCCTTATAAAATGTTTAAAAATGTGTACAATGCTTGGTGCTACATCTCCTTTTGATATGATATCACTAATAAAATTCTGGATCATTCAGCATTCCAGAGCGGAAGTGCCCACATTGGGCTTGAAATTAAATATGCAGTATTTGACAAAATTTTGGTTGCATTGTCAACACCCTGTAGATCCTAACACTGATGCAAACTGTACGTGATTTCCATGGTCAAATAACTGTCTGACTTTCCTAAAATAATGCAATTTAAACCAGTGTTTTCATCATTGGTTTGAATTCTGTTAATTAGAGTGAATTAATTAGCTTCATTGGGACGTAGGTAAATCAATTATTCTTTTCAACACGTTACGTAAAACTTTTAATTTCCATATTTAGGGAAATTCCAGATTGTGAAAATACATACTAGCTACTGTATAATAAATTCTATATTCTTGGATTTTCTGTTAGTATTCATGTTTAATCTAATGTACTAATGGAAAGGACGTGGACGTTGAACTTTGGCAGCCTGATCTGGTGTTATTGTTGTTGTGTCAATATACCTCAGTTTGTTTTAAAAATTCTACTAAAGCATCCATCCGAAGGCTGGTAACCTTCGCTATAATCAGTTATCAAAGAACTAAGCTATAATGTTATCAGACTTTTCAGAATGGTGCATGCGAACTAATAGTAATTGTTCAGACCAATACGTGTTCTATCATATAATCTTTCCGTAGATAATCTCACTTATCACAACTTCATAATATAAGCTCAGTTTTGCGTTTACTAATATTTGATGATGTCTCACATTTTGTTCTTTTTTTCATCCCATCCCATCCCATCGATTCGTCCAGAGGCTTAAATGCGTTGAGTTTACTAAATTAGTTTCGAGAATAATTTTTACTCGCAACAAATAACAAGTTACCTGCCACTAATCTATATGATTTTGAAGTTTTAATTTTAGTTTTTTAAATCAATGGATTTATCGCTATTATCTGTTTCTTCTTTTTTATATGTTTTAATGTTAACACTAAGTTTAGAAATTCAACATGTGAAACAAGAAGCACATTTGAAACGCAACTCCGGTTGCTTAGAATTATCAGAAGGACACGAAATTCGTTAAAATGCGTTATTACCTGTAAATGTCGGTTGGTTTAGAATTTGCCAGAATGGATTCCACACGCGTGCCCTTTGCCTCATCGCTGTCCCTTGTTTAACTCTTGTAACTTGCCTTACAGTGGTCATTTGCCCTGGTCAGAAAGGACGACCTTTCTTACCACGATTAGCAAGGAAGACTTTGTATCGGATTCCCTTTGGGGCTCCATTAATTCTTTTCTTTTCCATTTAACCAAATAATCACTTTAACTTAAACTAACTAATGTTAATGAAAATGGAGTCTTTGTCAGAACTGTCCTTTCCATTAACTTTCATCATAAAATTTCCTTTTCCGTGGAAAAACCTCCATCTTGTTGTCTACCAGCGATCGAGCGATAAAGTCCCTGAACATTTGTAGTTCGGTCTAGGGTTCGAATACCGCGAACGGGTTGGCTACGGGCGTTTACGTGGTTTTACCCACGATTAACGACTAGATGAGCCGGTTTTACTTAGAAAGTCCTCCACGAAGGCATGCCTTGCCTTAGGCATACAGCCCTCGAGGGCTTCATCATAACCAAATAAACCAAACTATTTAAACCTTGCACCTAAAGAGCAGTTAATAAAGCAAACAGTCTAAACCAGGGTTTGCAAAGGGGTCGGTATTGGCCGCTGGATGCTTTCGTGGAAGACCTTTTTAAAGAAAACTAGCTCCTATTCACATTGCATATGAGGGAAAATACGAAAATACTCAAACAGCCAGCTCATTTACTTTACCCGGGTCACCTTTCGGCCGCTGGTGGACGAAAAACTCATAAATTCCTCTCCGTGTCACGATACTAATCAGGCAACCTTTCAACAAATAACCTCGATTTATCGAATTTTGCTTAAAGTTGGAAATCAGAGATAACTTCAAATGATATATATGTTACTGTGAAAGACCGAAATTGGAGAATGTCGACTTTCACCGGAGAATGTCAGCATTCACCAAATACGTCGGTGAAAGATCGAATATAACATTGCATTCTTGTACATTCGGACCCTCCCCGGTGTATGTCGACAATCACAGATATGCTCTGGTGTAGGTTGAAAAGAGAGGCGACTGGCCGTTTCCCATAAATGCAGTCGTAAAAGCAAGGGCCTCTTGGGCAATTCAAAGTCACGTAATAGTTTAAGTTGTTGTAATGAATCAGATTTGAATCACATAATTTAGTAAGTTTTTTACTAAATTTTATTTTCGCATTTACTACGTACTGTATAATTAAGTAAGTTTTTTAACTTCTATTATTTTCCTTTCTCATTTTGAATGTATTGTGCGTTTTAATTACTTGTGTGTTTTTTCGCAACTGAATTACGGAGAAGAAAATATAATATTCTCATCTATTCAACATTCACTGATGTAAGTCAGAAATAAGAGTATTTGGAAAATATTTCGGACATTTACCGGTGAAAGTCGACATTCTCCAGATTTCGGTGTTTCACCGTAACATATATAAATAGTTTCTTTAAAAAAATGAAAATCTGCGCCAATGGTTAAAATTTCTCGGGGAGAAAAGTAGCATTTATTCAAGGCCAATTAGTGAAACATGTATGGTCGTTCACATTTTACGTTAAATTTTATGCAATTTAAATATTTAAGATTTTTAAAATGACACATTTATTTTTAAAAATAGATATATATAATACTTTATACAAATTACACGTAGTAACTAATCGATGTTACCATTAAATTTGCATTATAGTACGAATATTAGAGGAGTATTCAAATCGTAGAGCTAAAATATACGTACTAAAATGTACGTAAAATATACATAAATATACTTCATATCTTGAATAGAAATTCCGTGTATGCGTTTTTTCCCCATATGTACTTCCTCTTTCTTCTTTTCTTTATTTTAGTTGCTTTGAAAATGCATAACGATGAATTATCGGATATTTAGGTATCTGGAGAGGTTGTGGCTTCAGTTTGAGTCTAGATATCTGAAGTTCTGCTGCGCATTAATTCACATTTATTTTCCTTATTCGAGTCGCAGTAGATTATAATTGTAATTCACCTTTCGCATCAAGAACCTTCTCTCATTTGAAAAAGGAAGAACCCCAAAATTGTTCTGTCTTATTTTATCATAAGAATTTTTATCACATTTGTCTATAATGCTATCGTAGCTTCTAGAGTGCCAGGAAAATGGAAATGTAGCGAACAATAGTTGTCAGAGTCAAATGTTTATGTTATAAAAATTTCCCTAAAAGTCATAAATGTCACATATTTCCTGCTTAAAGATGCTTCCAACTTACGCGGAAGAAAAGACATAGCGTAAATGCGCGTCATTGTTAATATTTCGTAAGCCTAAATAAAACGCTGTTTTCCAAGGGCGCATTTGCGTTTGCGGAGCTTTTACGTTTTTAGAAATTTGCTTTGTTCGCAGTTTGGAAAAACGTTTCAGAAATTTTAAATCAGATAATTGAGAAATACAATCATCTCCTGATACAAATAAAAACATTTTACTTTCTGAAGAGACCGAACATATGACAGCCCCTGCCCTAAAATGTGCGTAGAACTTTTCTGTAAAATCAAGGCCAGTCTAAATTTGATGCACATCGAATCTCTAATTTTATATGGTTGTAAAACCT
>KK112495.1:216309-230669 GCA_000611955.2 Stegodyphus mimosarum | reverse complement strand
AGCAGGAAAAAAGATGAAATTCAGAGAAAAATTCCTTCTGGAGATAAGAAGAATACAAGAGCACTTAAAGCCTATTGTAACGATCAGGTACTGTTTTAAGAAATAATATGAGGTCCAGATCGTAGTATCCCAATCACGCTGAGATGAACAAAATGGAAGATGTGTTCAGTGATCAACCATACTTTTCTTCATCACCATCGGGAAGAAGTATTACATATAACGATTATAAGCCCAGAATTTTTAACATATATTTTACTATTGAGATTAGAAAGTCGACTTATGTAGGAGTTCAAAATGATTTTTAAAGATTTCATCTTAAGAATTATATTAGAGATTAAATATTTCAAAAACTTAATATATTTTTACTTACTTCTGATATACGTTTACCAATTCATCCGTTCAAAAGATCTTGCTCTGATGAATTGGCTTATTCCTGATCGTTCTCGATTATTCAAATTCTATCGCACACTGAGGTTGTTCTGTTACCTAGTTTTAAATTTCTATTAACACATTTCTCTTCAGTTTTGATTTTCAGCATCTGCTGTATTTTAGTGCAAATAAGAAGTGCTTTTATGTTTAAACACACAGTAAACAATTCCAAACTTTAATTTGCCCGAAAAATTGAATTTTGCACTTTTAACTGTACAAAAATGTAAATATTGTTACGTTTTTCTCTTCTTACGTACGTTAAAGGGTTCGTGGATTTGGAGTGAATAACGACGACACTCGATGAAGCATCGAAATACACTTTATTGGCCAGTATTTTTCAAGACAGCTCCAAAATCACGCTTACAGTCGTCAAACAACTACTATAAACAAGCTGAAACAATCAGCGACACAGCCTTCAGGCTATCAGGCTATAACGGTGAAGACGGCTTCACAGCAAAGCACCAGACTACAGTTCCCGACTCCGCTCGGTCGTTCTCGGAACTCTACGTACTCTCGAGACTCTATGCCAGAACTCACCATACACTCGACGATACGCTAGAGTACAGGTCCCGACTCGGTTCAGTCGTTCCCGGAGGCGTAGTGGCAAACCGCACATTGAGTTGATCAATGTTAACGAAGTTCACTTACTGCGCATGCTCAATAGCGTACCGTTGGCGTGGGAGAAAATACTGGGGAATAAAAATAAACAACCCTACACAAGCCTGTTCTCATGTAGGCCTTAGCGACTCTTTACGATTGCAATACTATGGACACTTTTCTTCTGTTTCATTTCATTTTGGTTTATTTTGTTCCTAAACATTACATTTAATATCAGTTATCTGTAATAATTTCTTTGGCTTTAATTCAGTAATTTAAACTAGATATATTCCTTAAGTTGTTAAAGTATTTATGAATGGAACGCATGGTAAATAATCGATTGCTTTTATTCCTCAGAAGTACAATTAATAAACATTCAGCTCATGTACAATCAATAAACAAAATCATGTATTTCCTGTTTTACATCATGTAATGTTTCCTGTTTTGTAATCCTTCTTAAACGAAAATTTGGGGAGTTTATAATCGATATTTACACTCTAAGTAATGAAGCACCGTACAACCTAGCAAGTTTTAAAACCCCGAACTGTTAACGTCCAAATAACAGAATATCAACCATATAACGTATTTATTTTTTTTTAAATTACGCCAAAGCCGTAATTGCGCCAAATTCTCTTCTGAGCATGCGCAGTGTGGGTAATTCGTTTAACATTGTTCAACTGAATGTGCGGTCTGCCATTACGCTTCCCGGAGCTCAACACACTCTAAGCTAAAATTCCACGATGCACTTACTCGCGATACACTAAGAGATTTTCTTGATGCACTCGACAACTCGGCATTAGACTACGAGACACTCCCTCGTTGACTCGCACTGACCCGCCTGACTCGCACCGATTCAACTGACTCGCAGCAGGGTTTATATAGCGCTCTTGGCTTGTGTTCGAGAATGTTCTGGGCTAAACTAGTAAGAATTCGTTCCAGAAGGTTCTCCATGCTTCTATAGCATATCGCTAAGTTTGTCGCCAAGTGGGCGATTTCTCGCCAAATGTGGCCCCCTGCCTTTCCTTGTTATTTTATGACAACCCTAAACCTGCTTTGCGGGGAAGCTATCTTACCGCGCCTGGACATTTCGTAACAATATTTTAATCTAAATAAGCTTTATTAAAATTCAATAAAAAAATTTTCCATACAGGACTTCCTTGTACGCCTAAGAATTTTGCTCATTTTTTGCAACATTTTATTTCAACTTATTTCCTCAAACTTAATTTATCAATGCCTCGCAAATTTTGAAATTAAACACCTAGGCCAATTTTTGCCTTGCGGGTGTCAAACTTCTTGTATTTTCATTTTTTCATAACGAGTATAAATCTTTCCAAATATAAGAACCATGAGACCGCATTAAGAGTTAGACTTCGTTATTTGTCAAAAGTCATTTTTCTTTAAAATTTGAAATTACCGTTCATTTAAAACTCTTCCGTAATTGAAAATATATGACTACGCTCAATGATTGCGAAAATAAAGGCCGAATAAGGACTTTTTAGCTGAGTAAAATATATATATATATATATATATTCGTTTCCTTTTCCTTTTTTGGTATTGTATTATTGTTTATTCATGGTGCAATTTTCTAACTCTGGAACAACAGTATCAAATGTACTTTTAAGCAATAGCTTTTAGAACATTCCTCTTCTTTACAAATGTATATATATATATATGTATGTATGAATGTATATATATGTCATATTTTAATGCATCGTTAGACAGATGGATGCGTAAACCAACTTCCAGACGTGGCCGTTTCGAAATTTAAAATTGTGTTCCATGTTAATTCACATCAGATCATTTTGGTAGACAAGGCATTTATCCAATTATAGTTAAATACGATAATTTTTACGTACACTGATTTTAAAAGTACGACGTAAGCATCTTAGACAGGAAATCCTAGGCAGCGCGGAGATGTTGTACGGTAGAAGTTAGGAAAAGAAATAAGTCACGTAATTCCTTGCGACGTAGTATTTATACTAAGTAGGTGCATAAGTATAACTAAGTTGTGATTGGTTAATTTTAGGTTTAGTTCATTTTTCGGGCAGCTTTATATAACATGGAAAGATCTCGAATTTGAGAGAGCTATTAGTATGTCATATTTTAATACGTAGTCTTGACGGCTGAGTGGAAACGGCAGGAAGAAGAGGTTGATAAAACTGATTTCGGCAAATCGCCGTCTTTGTTTTTATGCACATCAGAATCATTTCTTTATAGATAATATACTTTTTGATTGTAAGTAATTACAATAATTTTTATATACTCAGGGAAAAATACGATTTAGGCAAGTAAGCATAGCAGGGTGGAAATGCTGGCAGGGCAGAATTTAAGAAAAGAAGTGACGTAGTTGCTTGTGAAGCAGTATTTATGCGAAGTAGGTTCATAAGTACAGCTAAGCTATGATTGGTTAATTTTAGGTTTTAGCTCCATTTTACAAAGCAGCAGTATGTAACACGGAAAGATCTCGAACTTGGGAGAATATATGAATTTAAAGGAAGAACACCAAATTTAAAATAGTCAATTTTAAGGTTGCCAAACGGTTCATAGCGCAGCCACCGTATTTTGTTATATCTTACATATATATATTGGTACTATAAATACATGTATATATGTAAGATATAACTAGTTCTTTAAGTATTTCATAATCGATGAGAAAGGTCATGAACAATGATGGGGCTTAGGAAATCATGCAGGAAAACCTTGATGCTTCCTCATGTCTTTCCTCATATGATAAATTTTTCTTGCTTCGCTAATACTCCTTTCTTTTGAACGGGGGCGAGAATATGTAAAATATAACAAAATACGATGGCTACTCTAAGAAATTATTAGCGGCCACAAAATTAACTATTCTAAACTATGTTCTAACTATGTTCTCCCCCTTAATTCATCTGTTCTCCCAAATTCGAGATCTTTCCATGTTACGTAACGCTTAATGCAGATACCTCTTGTCCAATCAACATAATTGTTAACCAAAACTTTTTTTAACTCGAACTGAAACTTTTGACTCCCTCGCTTCTTCCTTTGAATTGCTGAGACACTTACGCATGCCATCTGGCAAGACGCTCCTGCAAACATCTATGTGCCGCTTATGCTTTCCAGCCTAAAATGACGTGTATCTTTTTAAGCCAATGTACATAAACATTATCGTATTTAATTATGATTGGACGAATGCCTTGTCTACCAAAATTATTTGATATGAATTACCGTGGAATAAAATCATATTTCGAAAAGGCCGTGACTGGAAGTTGGTTTATGCATCCATCTTTCTAACTACGCAGTAAATTCCCTTCGGCTTCTGGAAATTAAAATACCGGATTCCTTCATCTACGCATTAAAACATTACACACATACACATATATATATATGAGAAATTTCAAGGTTTTTTAGTTACGCGAGACACATACGTCTATATGTAGGTACAGAGCTCACAAAAAAATCCATTTTGAATCCATCATAAATCCCTTTTACATTCCATTTTGGAGAGTCCTTTAGTTTGTCCATATGTACAGACATCAAGCCAAAAACAAAAAAGGCAAAATAGCTATTCCATCGAATATTCACATTTTTAGCGATTACAGTACTCCTTTACCTTGCACAAGGAAGTAGAAATTAAGTTCCTTCAACAACATCCTAAAAAGTGTATTTTCACTAGAGGGATATAATCTGATTATACAAAATTTTTAAAATATTCAGTTGGGCTATGATCGCAGTTAATCTGGATTTGAAGTTATTCGGAACACTTTTTTCTCTTTTCATATGGATTACCCATTATGATTACCGAATCAAAAATATTTCGATTTTATTTGAGTATTTATGATGAAAGTATTTATGATGTTAAAATTTTTATAACGCTATTCATGAATCGAAAATCTCATTGTTAGTCATTTTTGCTGTGTTTCTTGACTAAATAGGTTAGAATTAAGGAAGCGTAAGCTAACTGGTTTAAATGGATGCCTTTATGGACTGCTTCATGAGGGAAACTGGCTTACATTAATGTTATGTTAAATATGGGGTGATTCACAAAAGTTCTATATAGCAGTACGTTCGCGGAGAACCGAAAAAAGAAAGAATTACGAGTATTTCGAATCTTTATCTCCTCGAGAGGGATGGCAAGTAGTAGTTAAACGTATACGCTGTAACGTTTGCTGCAGGATGGAACTAGATTATATAATTACAGCAAAGCAATCTCAAGCTATTTATTTGCCTAGAGAAAGGGAGATATCTTTGTAGAATACTTTTCAAGGGAAACTGATTCGTATTCACTTTTTACATGCAGGAAAAACTTTAAAACTCTCATGCAACCAGCCCTTTCGCGAAGTTTGGAACACGGGTGTAATATCACTGCTCAACAATCCAGTCGGTCACTACTGGACTCTAATAGTTACTGTCATCAAGAGTTTATAAATAGTTTCATTAATTAGTAACAGTTACAAAATAGTTATTTGGCACAGTTTGATTTACAACAGTTATTTGATTAGTTGACTGCAAAATAGTTATTTGACTTATATAGTTATTGGCTTATACACTTATTTGACTATAAAATAGTTATTTGACTTATATAGTTTGACTTATATAATTATTTGACTACAGAATAATTATTGGCCTTTCGGTCATATTGAAGGTAAATTGTCAGTCACAATTAATTTGTGAATGAATATATCATCAACGTCGATGTCAAGCCATAAAATTGCAAAGGCATTTTGTAAAAATTAATTGGTTTCGTTTGATGTTTCTAACAAAATAGGACTGACACTTAGCTAACACAATGATTCTTATAACTCAACGAGTATGAGTTACTTTGAAATTAGTGAATCCCATTTATTGCACGATTTAATTTTTCAAAAATATCAAAAAGCGAAATTATTCTCTGCCGTTTAATTTTGTTTTTGCCTGAAAATAGTATAAGAGATGACTATAATAAATCAATTATCTTGTATGTAACTGAAAAGCGAAATTGCTTTATTTTTTTGTTGCAAGCACAGATTCTTTAATAAAACGTCTATGTAATTAAATCATGGATATTGTAAATTAATTTATATAATAAATTACTCTACTTAATAAGAAAGCTTAATTCATTTGTTTAGTCGAAAAACGGTAAAATGTATGAAGGTGGGAATGCGGCGCAGATTAACTCGACGACACAAAACTCCATTTCGAACTTATGTTAATGCCAGTTATATGCTGGTGTCGTACTATGCCAACATCGATCCTATGCGTGAGTGTTTACAAGAATGATAATTTAATCAAATTCTTGGCAATGATATAGAATTCGATCTAACGCTCTTACTTAATTATTTATTTCTTTAGATGGAGGCACTAAAATGTTATTTTTAAATGTGAAAATGAATACAAATAATTAAGAATACATAAATCAAAATTATTCGATTAATGAATTTGACACCTAGTAAATTTTTATTGAATTAAACTTAAATTCTTCTCAATTTTATAAAATAAAAGAACGGATGACCCTTAAACGCGCCGCTTTTATGAGTTATTCAGCCATATGCAATGGCATCCAAAATCTAAGCACACAAAGCAAATTAACAACTTTCGAAAGAGTAGTTCGATTTGAGTGGATGAAAACAGCTGAGAATGCAGATGGTAGTATGAAAATAAAACATATTCCAACTAATCACGACTAGCTATCCGAAAATATACGTCATTGAAAATTCCAGCATTCTGTTGGGTTTCAGGAGATTTATTTAAATGCTGAAACGACGTATTTATAACTCTGGTAGGCTATTTTTGATGATATTCGTGTTTTTATGGTTGAAAGAAGAAGAATGGCAGACAACAAGCGTTAGCGTGCTACCCAACGCATTCAAGCAGGACGGTAAATCAAAAAAACAGCTCTTCTGTTTAGCGTTGATCATTCGGTAATTTCTAAAATGTTGAAACAACACCAAACTTGTCAAACGGTTGTCGGGAAACCTGTGCCCGGTCAACCAGAGCTACCACCTCTTATGAAGATCGGTGTATTTCTAAAGTAGTTATGCAGGATCCAACAGGCAACTTCCACAACTGTTGCATTCCATGATTTCAATGACACTTAGTGAGCCAATATCTGCCAGTATTGTACTGAAGGCTTAAAGGACTGTACCCCAGAGTACCAAGTGTTTACGTTTCGCTAACCAGAAAGATCCAGAAAGGGAACAAAAAAGTGATGTCGTCAACATCTGCATTGGCTTTTCTCAAACCAGGGCAATGTCCTGTTAGCAGAGGACGGGAATAAGTCCTATATCCCATTTTGAGAGCCTGTGCTGCAGTATTTGGTCCAGATTTTCGCCTAACGGATGGTAATATCCATCCTCAAGGAGCCAACATCATAAACAGGTACCAGGAGAGTGAAAGCATTTTTATAAGTAGTGATCGTCGCATTCTCCCGATCTTAATCCTGTTGAAAATCTTTGGGATACCCTCGGGCGGGATATTTTTATGCTTTTATCTTTTCCAGTCAGTATCAGACAGTTTAAAACTGCCTTAATGGGGAAGAGATCATCGCTTATGCGATGGTTGATCACTTCATGGAAATTATGAACAATAGCTGTAAATTTTGTATGAAACTCTGGGCTGGTCATTTACCATGTTAATGAAAGTTCTGTTATTTTGTTTATAGCTTTAAACATCAGTTTGTTTGAATTTATATAACTTAAAATAATGAATTTCATATAATCTGCGAAAATTAAATATTGCTTTCATCTTTGTACATGAAGTTCATTGTACTTTGCTATATTCATGTGCAATTTAGTGTTAATTCAAAGCTTTACTTTTCCAGTTTTGTTGATTTTGCCGACGCGTGCTCAACGTTTGGAAGCCAGAAACATTATAAAACATGAAAATAAATATAAATAATTAAGAATACCTGTAGGTAACGGATTCCATTAATAAATTTAATAACCCGTTAAGCTTTAAATACCTTTCAATTTTAATACTTTAATATTTCAGTAATAAGAGCATCATCAAATACAATAGCTTTCATATTGAACTCACTATAAAATGGCGGAAAAAGTAATTAAAACAGCAACCAATTTTAGCGGCTCCATCTAAAAAATAAATAATTAACTAAAAGCGGTAATCGCGTACTGCATGATTACGAAATTCTTCCTTTCTTGATTTTGTATAAGTCTTGTTTATATTATAAAAATGCAAACTACTGATGACCGTCTACATAGCGTCGGTGATATGCGGTGTCGAATCTAAGCAGCGTCAGTTGTATGCCTGTGTCAAATTTGTGTACATGACAAAATGGCTATTAATGCTATCATGCATTATGACGTCAATATCATCAAATTCATGTTCCATGTGCGGAAAAAGACAAAAGTACCGATACAGCCACATTTTTCCCTAGAAAAAAAGACCAACTAGAGGAAGGTTTAGAATTCGTATTCGAATGTAAATAGTACGAATAAATACAAAACTATATTCCTTATTTTAGTACTTATCTGAAACCCGAAGCTAACGACGACAAAAACGGCGATAACTGTCGAATAAATGTTTGCTTACTAGTTCCAAGCGCTTCTTTAAACTTTGTCAAGAATAATAAGTGATTACTCAGCGATCTCGATACCTGTGAAATATGAAGCTAGATCCCCAGAAATGAGAAGATCAAAATGCAAACCAGCGGCCGAACAGCATATTATCCGATGAGCCCTTCCCCTCCCTCCAATTCGAAAGCATAAAGCAGTACTCAGAATTTACCAATAATAGCACAAAAAGAAATTAACGAGATTACCGTCATAAAGTGGGTGTTGACGCATTGTTAGAACATTTTCAGGTTCGTTTAATTAATCTTTCAAGTGTAAAAAATATATTTTTCAGTCTGATTGGCCTTTTCCTAGACTACAAGTCTGCTTTGTCATTTCCATAACAGAAGAGGTTTCGTAAAATTTCTAGGGGTGTACGAATCGTGCTAGATTTGCACTTGGAAAGAGCTCTTTTTCCTGGCGAACGAGCTAGCTGCAGGGGCAATTTCGTGGTTTTCCTTATGTGTTACATGAACCAATTTCCGTTAGAAAGTCTTCCACGAAGACATCCGTCAGTCCTCCGTGTTCTGCCATCATCATATAAGCGAAAGCAATCTCATACACGATAAAATTCCAATTAAAATACTTACGAGTATCTCACATAGAAAGCAGAAGTAAGCTGATAATGATTTTCGAAAACATCGGGGAATATTTTTTGCAGATAAGAACTTAGACACTTTGAGTCACAAGTTTGTTTACAAAATAACTATTTGAACCTAAAAATATTTTTATAAACCACTTTACAATATCATTCATCGTTGTGGCATGCTTCTGAGCTCATAAAAATAATAAAAATCTGTCTTTACATAGTTTACTAGGTTCAAACGCTAGCAGAGTTAAAGCAACAGTTTCGAAAACAGAGAAAGCGAAGATTATGGCAAAAAGAACAAGACACTAACAAGACACAAAACTGAAGGGACAAAACAAACAACAGCTTCAGTGCATCGGAATTTTATTACATAATGTATTTATTTGTAGAGGGATAACAGTTCTTTGTATTTCGTATGTTTCAGAAAAGCACTTTATCTTCACACTTCTAAAAGTACGTGGGAAAAGAATTTCATTTGCAGCTCAACACGCTTGATGAAAAATTCGATAAGAAAAATCTAAAAATAGCTCATGAAAGTTTGAATTCTAATTACAAGCTACATAACTGTGAACCCGCTTCATTTCTGGTATTAATTGTTAATAATTGTCTTCAGTATTTTTCTTACTGTGCTGTTAAATATTATGAATCGTGTTCAAATTTTATTAATGTATTACAGAAACTTTTTATATCACGAAATATAATTTGAATGCATTGAATAATTAAACCCATGGAATAATTCCAATAAATCTTCAATGAATGTTATTTCGATGAATTATTGTTAATTTAATTTTAATTTAATGAATATTTCCAAAGGAAAAAATTAGGACATTTATTATTAAATTTTAACTATAATTTTCCTGTCACTGTCTTCGTAGTATAAAAATCTTATTCTTTGTTAGCAAGATTAAAATCTGTGTAATTTATATTTATTTATTCATGTATTATTCTGTATGATATTTTCTTAAAAGCCTGTTATTAGATACATAGAACGTAATATGTTTTCTGAGATATTGCTACGAATTTTGTATATACGTAAATAATTTTAGTGAAATTATATGTGAATCTGTTATATTTTTTGTATGATGCAAATTGAAAATCTAAAGAAGCGAAGCTTTGCCAGGAAAAGTAAGAATACATGGGCCAGACTATTTAACATTGAGTAGAAAGCTATCTCACTACATTGGCGAGATACATTGTCTCACTACATCGCCAAGCTGGCGATGACTTTTGCCACTAATTTTTGTCGCCAAATTCGGAGAGAAATTGCCAAAAGGCGGCAAACTAGGCGACATTTCGTTCCGGTTCCTGTATAACTGTAATGGGTACTGTAATTGAATAAATGTAATTAATCCCTATCTGCAACTGTTACCGTATTCGGTCTTTTGATGTCACTTTAACCGCATATGCCTTCCAGTAGTTTTGAGAAATGGAACGTCTAGAGATTTCTGGGCATACAGCGGAATACTATATAAGACTGGAGATACAGTATTTGCTCTCATTTGTTACTTGAGACCAGAATTATTAATTGTAACTATTAACCAAATCTGAATCCGATAGAGCATCTTTGGGACTTCCTTGGGAGACAGGTTGCTGTTTTAAGTCCTCCTGCAAAGTAGTTAGAGGAGCTTGAACTAGGATTATTCCGCGTCTGGTCTTTGCTTCCCATTTCACACTAACCGACAACTTAATTGACAGCATGGAATGTCGCTGACGTCAATGTACTGCGGCTAGAGGTGTACACATTCCTCATCATAACCCAATTTGTAATGTTACTGCCCCCTCCCCATTTTTCCTCAAAAAACTATGATATGCTCTTTCTCCAAGACTGGATTTCTCTTTCAAGAGTGCAATTTTTTGTTTTGATTCATGTTTGTGTTGAACTCTAGAAATATTCTATCATTAAAGGACTGTTCAGTGAATATGTCCTGTAAATTTCTTGTTTCTATCTTGCTTCATTCTCAAATGAGACACAAAACAACATGCTGTTCCGTAACATTCGAAAGGCACTGAGTACACTAAGATCATAGTCCTATTTTTATATAAATTTATAAATTTATGCATTTATTTGTTGACTTAGTGTTTGATTTGTTATTTATTTAAATAATTGTTTTAGTGTTACACTGATTCTTCTTCGTTGTAAGTTTGGCTTCCTGTCCAGGGATTGTTCTAACCGGAACTCACAATCCTTGAGAAGAGGAAACTGTAACGAATTTCGTATATATGTAAATAATTTTAGTGAAATTATATGTGAATCTGTTATATTTTTTGTATGATGCAACATTAAAATCTAAAGAAGCGAAGCTTTACCGGAAAAGTAAGAATACAAGGGCAAGTCTATTTAACATTGAGTAAATGACTATCTAGCTACATTGGCGAGATATCACCAAGCTGGAGAGGGTTTTGGCGACTAATTTTTGTCGCTAAATTTGGCGAGAAACCAAAGGGCTCAGAATTTGGTGACCGTTTGGAAACTTTTTGGTCCAGTCCCTGTATAACGGTAATGGTTAATATAATTGATTACTGTAACCGTATGCTACTTTTAGGTCTAACTTGAACCGTACATGTCTTCCAATAATTTCGAGAAATGGAACTTACTAGAAATTCCTCGGTGTCGGCCGGCTGAAGACTGTGTAAGACCAGAAAGTGAAAATCTGCTCCCAATTGTTAGTTTAGAGCTGAATTCGGAGTATTAAGATACCCGTGAGCGCTTCACCTTTTAGATGCGCTTTGTCTTGGTTGTGCTTAATATTCTTAGTCGTTTGATGTGTAGCTACTGATTGTACTCTGTTATTCTGTGAAGAGCTGTACGACTACATTTCGGCACGTAACAATATTTTTTCCTTATAACAATATGCTTTCTAAGAAACGTTTTTCCTAACAGCAACATGATTTCTAAAGCGTGCTTTCTTTTTTTCTTAATAATATTTTTTTAAAGTAATATTTAGCACACCTTTTGATAACATTCCAAAGAATGTTTCCATATTTAAAAAGCATGCGTTCATGTTTTTTTAATAGCATGCTTTCTAAGACCTGCTGATATGTTCTCTGAGATATGTTTTCTTAGTGACATATTTTAAAGGAACGTTTAACATGCTTTTTAATAACATTTTTAAGGCAAGTCTTAATGTTTTTAATAGAATGATTTTTAGGACATGTTTAACGTGCTTCCTTAATAACATGTTTTCTTAAAAATAAGTTTTTTAACATGTGTTATCATAAAATATAACTTCACAAATTATGTTATTAATTCAAAAATGTGCATATTTTCTTTCTTAACGGAGTCCTTTTTTTTTTACCTTTTCAGATAAAAATCAAAGAATTCCTTTTAACATATCTGTGTTTATCTTCTTCATATCAAAGTCGGTAAGTACAGATTTTTACTTCCTTATCAACTCCCTTGAACACCATTTTGATGATGGTTTATGTCAGCAATTTTAAGGAAAAATACCTGAAATGTGAAATAAAAAATTAAAAAATTTTACATTAGAAACCCTCGGTTACCATACATACATCATTTTTACAAAATCAAAATAAAAAAATTAAAATTAATTAAATTCTATAATTATTCTAAATAAAGTGCAATCTAATGACTGTAAAACAGATTTTTACTTCCTTATCAACTCCCTTGAACACCATTTTGATGATGGTTTATGTCAGCAATTTTAAGGAAAAATACCTGAAATGTGAAATAAAAAATTAAAAAATTTTACATTAGAAACCCTCGGTTACCATACATACATCATTTTTACAAAATCAAAATAAAAAAATTAAAATTAATTAAATTCTATAATTATTCTAAATAAAGTGCAATCTAATGACTGTAAAACGTGATGGGAGGATATTTAAAACACTTTATTTTGCTTTTCAGAATTGGTTTAGAAATGTACAAAAGCATTGATGTAAATAAAAAGCTGGATTTATTTTTCAATATAATTAAGTGGTGGTAAGCTATTCAAATCTCCTATGATGCTAAAAATGTCAATAAATACGATGAAGTATTTGTTGACCTTTAGTCTGGAAAAGAACACTATCTATTCTGACCAAATGAAATTTTGTAAACTCATTTTTAATCTGTGTTTGCATAAATATAACAAATCTGGGGTAAACTTCTGCTGATGTAATAACACTGAACAATGAATTTGAATCTAGTTCCCATATCTTTGGCACTAGATGTATTTATTTGTGGAATTCGTGATGTTCAAAAAGAAATTTCAACACAACTGAGATATTGATTACAAGTCCCAAATTAATTTAAATTAAGGCTTCAGAATTTAATTTTGATGCTTTAGTTGTTGCAATTGGTTTCAAATTAATTTAACCACTACTTAGTGTACACACGGAACCAAATGGCGACAATTTGGTGACCAACTATGAAGTACTAAATATCGTGATAATTTTAACATTCATTTGATGATTACGTTTGAGATAATCTTATTTCAAATAGCATTTTAACATGCTTCAAAAATTATTTGTCATAAAATTTGTGAACATATGAGGAAAAGAGATATTTTCCATTACAGGACAACACACGCCAAACAATTCTCTATTGAAAAATACAAGCATCAACTTGATGCTACCGACGAGAAAATACACTTTCGTCATCAACTCATTTTAATTGTTGGAAATATATTATAAATATAAGAAATATTTCTTTCGAGTTACTTGTTTCAATAAATAAACAATGAAATATAATGTCACAATTTAAAACCTTTTATTGACAATACTTAATTTAAAAATAAGAACACACTATTTAAACTATATAAATACAGTATTTAAATCGAGAGCAAACAATATTCATATATATATATTTCTGTAAAAAACTGTTTATCTTTACTGAAAAAATTGTGTCATATAACAGAAATGATATTAAATAAAGTTAGTCTTATATTTTTGGGTGTCCTCTGGATTATCGCCAAGTTGTTGTCTCATTTATCGCCAAATTGTTGTTTCATTTATGGTAACTTGAGTTAACATAAATGTTATGGAATCTCTATTATGACGTGATTGGTTGCGTGATTGCGGTGATTTTGACTGATGGGAAACTATTTGTAACGGCTTATTTCTCCGTTGGATGTCTAGTGGGAAGTACGTTGCTTATTTTGTGCTGTACACTGTAAAATGGGTTTATGTGATGAGATTAATGTGAAGTTTCTGTACGATTTGGAACGAAAGGGAAAAAAAAACATTAATTGACTGATGTGTAAATGAAGTCGCGCAGTTAT
>KK112495.1:190282-216274 GCA_000611955.2 Stegodyphus mimosarum | reverse complement strand
GTTATTCTTTTTTCCTTTACTTATCAGTAACGCAACTTTATTTAGCAATGTGAAGACTTCATAATCTTTTGAAAAAGCTTGTGAAAAAAAAAGGCAAACACTGCGCCTTCTAACCGGGATAGTGGTAACGACGCTGAATGCCGTACCGAAGGACACGGGTTAGGATCTCAGAGACGTGTTCGTAAATGTATATAGCGGCATGGAAGTACTCTAAACATGCATTGGGTAGAAAGTCCTCTCGAAAAGCTGGTGATATGGGAAGAGGAATGGGAGACCGCATGACCCATCCCCCTCGGGATGCTCTCCTTCATACTTGAGGGCAGAAAAGAGCAAAGTCGTATTGTCAGCTGCATGGTGACCAAGGCTCTTGCCAACGACAGGCGAGCCTTACTCCTTGCCAAGATGAATTTCGTGGGTTTGCTCTGATATCAAACAAGCGAGATAAGTCACAACAGCAATAATGTCATGCAAATACAGATCATAATTAATGATCTTTTTTACAATCTTTTATTCAAATAAGGAATATTAAATGTAACTGTTACAGTAATGAATATTAAATTACTGTAAACAATTACAGTTTTCTTAACGGATCAAACCCTAATTCTTACATAATAGTCCAAAAATACCCCATTCATTTTAGGGGTCCATAAGTTTAACCTTGGCTTTTCAAATGTAATAAATTGTGTTATAATGAACTAAATCAAATCACAGGACTGTAAGTTATAATTTTTTTCCCTTTCTGTGTGAAAGAATTATTTCATTCTCTAATAACTGTTCTACTGCTAGACGCTGACATATATTTCTTGTACTGCTAGCCTCAGACAGCATCAAAAACCATTCATGGATGCATTTAATATATATACTCAACAAATGCTTTCTAAAAATTCTTCTGTCTGCCAACAGTGTTTCCTGCTGTTTGGAGAAAAAATAATTGATCTAAACGTTCTCGGTATGACTAAGTGTTCAGTATATAAGTATCACCGCATATGCTGCTTTCATGCACCTGTAGAAGCTTCTCAGACAGCTGTTCGAATCGCCATTCTTTCAGAATGAATATTTGTGATTCAAGATATTACCAGCTAGCTGTACTGTTAGGACAAAATTTATTGAAATGATAAATGTCCACGCAGCATTCTATGATATTTTACTCTTTAACCAGTTCAGACTTTCGATAACTTTGTGCATGCAAAATCAGAACAAGAACCTACATTGAACTTATGCTGAAAGAAAATGTCTTTTCTGCTTCGACGTCGAGATCAGTGTGAAAAGTGAAAAGTACCTAAATGATGTTTAACAAGAAAAGTAATTTTGTAGAGAAACTCTCGCTCTGTAAATCAGTAATTTTGACATTCTGTTATCTGTACAAGTAGATCTCTGGCGCTTTTCTTCCGCATTACTCTTTTTAGTCTTTAAAAACCAGTTATAACAATATAAGTGATTCAATATTTTACGTTTCTGCCTTGCAGAACTGCCTTCTCTCACGAACGTGATTGTTTTTCATTTTCGGAATTCAGATAATTACTTTTCTAAGAATTTATGCTGCAGTTAAAGCAAAGACATCCCAGAATAGCTCATGATGTAAATTTTCGCTGGAATATTGTACCACAGTTCTGAGACCGCCGAAAAACGGAGCAGTGCAATCAGTATTGCATCCAGGCTATCTTTCCTCATGAGAAGACGACTGGATCAAATGATGAATAAGCTTTTAGAACTCATTAGGTCATAGGCTGGGGGATCCGGCGCCTTTGGACGTCAGTGTATCTATTATACATCAAGATACACAGGACTTCAATCGATCAAAGAATGAGTGAGCTTCTGGACCTCACTAGATCAGGGGATGGTTCAGATTTGGATCTCACTGGACCAGAGGACAAGTTGCCTTTTGGATCTCAGTGGATCAGAAGAGGAATGGACCTTTGAACCTTATAAGATGAAAAGATGAATGGACCAAAAATCACTAAATTTATTAGTTAATTAGGCCAGATTTAAATCTGAAAAAGCAGCAGTGTGCATGGTAACTTAAAAAATTTGAAATTAACTCAGATTTGCTGTGAAACTTAATTTATTAAGTTAGTGTAACTGTGTTACCTCTGTAGACTTTAAATTCATACACCTTTCAAGAGCGTCATTTTTTATTAAATTATATTGTAAACCTACTAGAGTTTCAAAACTTACAAGTGAGCAGTGTCTGATGGAAACTATATGCGATATGTAACATATTTTTCAGCATATTTAATTAATGTAATAGTTTTTTTTTCCTTAATTACTAGCTTTATTCTAAAATATTAGTGATTTCATATTAATTAGTCAATATTGTTTTAGAAAACCAAGAGAAAATATTATACGACAAAGTCATTAGAACTCCCTAATATTAAATAGACTTTCTCTAAGATTATTTTTCGCTTTTTTGTGCTCCTAAGCATCAAATTCCCTGTTATTTTCCCTTCCATCAATGAATACAGGAGGAGTATAATTGACAGGAAAAACAGTCTGATATTTTCTCCTGTAGTATTAAATAGCTTTTTCTGCAGCTTTTGCAGAACTATGTAAAAGTTTTTTTAATATAATTAGTTTATTAAATAGAGTAATTAATGTAATAGTTTTTTTTTCCTTAATTACTAGCTTTATTCTAAAATATTAGTGATTTCATATTAATTAGTCAATATTGTTTTAGAAAACCAAGAGAAAATATTATACGACAAAGTCATTAGAACTCCCTAATATTAAATAGACTTTCTCTAAGATTATTTTTCGCTTTTTTGTGCTCCTAAGCATCAAATTCCCTGTTATTTTCCCTTCCATCAATGAATACAGGAGGAGTATAATTGACAGGAAAAACAGTCTGATATTTTCTCCTGTAGTATTAAATAGCTTTTTCTGCAGCTTTTGCAGAACTATGTAAAAGTTTTTTTAATATAATTAGTTTATTAAATAGAGTAATTAATGTAATAGTTTTTTTTTCCTTAATTACTAGCTTTATTCTAAAATATTAGTGATTTCATATTAATTAGTCAATATTGTTTTAGAAAACCAAGAGAAAATATTATACGACAAAGTCATTAGAACTCCCTAATATTAAATAGACTTTCTCTAAGATTATTTTTCGCTTTTTTGTGCTCCTAAGCATCAAATTCCCTGTTATTTTCCCTTCCATCAATGAATACAGGAGGAGTATAATTGACAGGAAAAACAGTCTGATATTTTCTCCTGTAGTATTAAATAGCTTTTTCTGCAGCTTTTGCAGAACTATGTAAAAGTTTGCGAGTCCCTCATCCTGTGGGATATAAAAATCAATACCTTTCACTGTGGCTAACTCAGGATCTTGCGAAACGAAATATTTTCGCGCTGCTACGTGGATAAATGGAGCTATCTCCGCTAGATGGCAGCACAGGTTATCTAGTTATGGTTTCTATGAAGGGCCGAAGCAGTGGTTGACGTGCAAAACGCCGCAAAATCGTTTCGTCTGTACTCAGAAGCAGTGTGTTATTTACGTAGAATATTGTTGTGCACAATATTTATCAAACTTTCTGTGCAGCTAAACGAAGCAGAAAGTAACGAATGAGAAACTTAAACTGTAGTGTTTCACTCCGGGGTAAATCATATTCTCCCAGCCGGATTATTCTTTGGATATAATTCAGGATTTCACCCGAAAAGGTAAAAGTTGTTTACTCCGTAGTAGTTGTAAGTTTCATTCCGCCGTAAAGGTGGAGGTACTTGCGGTGATCTTATCGTACTTTGGTCGGCTAGTCCATTTGCCTCTGGCCGCTAAGTTTGTCGTGCATGCGTGCGGTTGTAAATATAGCGGTCAAGGGCAAACTGCGTAACACAATTAATGTGTACGCCTATGAGCCACATAGATTTATAGGAAAATAAATCTGAGATTGCATTTTTGATAATAAATTTTCGTAATTTTTTTATTAATAACGACACGGTATTGTGAAATTAATGGCTATCAGTCTACATATTTCATAACAACTGGAATTACAAGAATGTTTTCATACCAGTTGAAGCTTATTATTCACTTAATTAACTATCGATAAATAGTTAATTATTTGTAATATTTAATCATAAAGTAGTATTAAAGTGTTCTTTTTGAATACTGAAATACTTCAAACAATTTCTGATAAAAATTTGTTTTTACAAATGTTTTTAATTATTTCTAAATATTACAGTGCAAAGACCGAAACATTCTTAGACCACTAAATCACATTATTGTTAAATACAACATATGATTGTCATAAAATTCAAGAAATACTTAATTGCATGTTATTGCAATCAATGTAATATTCGCTTATTCTCGGTAAACAAATGAACAAAATTTTAACATACACATTTTCAAATACTAAATTACGGCAAAACTTTACGTATCACTTCATGATACATTTTTTATTCTTTAAACATTTGAGTACATCCCCTCGAAAGTAATTTAAAAATTCAAGTTCTGAGACAAAATTCAGTAAAAAAAAACTTTCTTATTTTGGGTTCGAACTAATTTATTTTATAAACATGTACTTCTTATATATTATAATTACATACGTTGATTAACAGTTACTTAATAATTATTGAAAATTATTCAGAATTACTTAATATTATTTAAAATAAATAAAAATAACAACAGTTAATTAATCACCTAATTTAAACTAATCATAAAATTCTAATAATATTACTTTTACCTAAACGCAGTAAATAAAAACATTCTTACCTTTTACTCATTAAGCATTTAAGTTTTCATAGTTTATTTTGAGGTCCTATACCTGGCAGACCAAATAGATTTCCTTATATTTGGCTGTAGTAATAACGTAATGTCAACCGTTTCTCCATTAAAAAAAAATCTGTGGTTGATTCTTTGAGTTAATCCTTTGATTAATTGAAGCAAAGCATGCCATGGGAGGACACCTTCATGACAGACTTTCTGAAAAAAAAAGAAAAACAACTTGAGAAAGGTATCTTTTGTTATTAACTTAAATTAATCTGTAAATAATTCAAGGCTTTCTGATCACATGCATTTATTATATATATTCCTTCTTGATTAATGGCTTTAAATGTGAGTTTGAGTCTTATGCTTATTCTTGTGCCTGAGTATTTATTTATCGAAGTTGTTTATGCATTGCTTTATTAAGATGGAATTCACTGAAGATTAGATGTGCTATCAAGAAAGTCAAGGTATATTGTTTGTCAAAGGAGGAATTTAAGATAATTCTATAATGGATTTTTTTAATATGAATTCATCTATAAGTTTGTTTTTTATCTTAATTCATCTGTAAGTTCAGGCCCACCAGCGGGCGAGCGCTTATCTTTTAATTAATTAATGATTTGGGGAACATTTGGAATTTCTCCCGACTGCATTTTGAAAGGCACCACAAATTCACCTCTGGGTGTGGCAGTATGGTTTATTTGATTATGGCCAAGAACGCAAGAGCTATTTGCCTAAGAGCAAGGATGTCATCATGGGCAACTTTCGTATTCACGTTATACGAGGAGAAAATCATAAAAACGTCCAGGCAGCCAGCCCGTTTGCCTGGAAGTCGCTGAACACTCGTAGTTCGGTCCGAATCCCCGCAAAGAGTCTGCCTGCATGGGCGTTTTTGTGGTTTTCCCCGTGTGTATGGTATATACGACCAGTTTCCCTTAAAAAGATCTCCACGAAGGCATCCCTTCCCTTAAGCTCTGGAGTGCTTTGCCATAAATAGATAAACCAAACTAAACCAAACAAACTAACCAGACAATCTGTACGTTTTTTCAAACATTCTACTTTGCGAAGGAAACATTATTGCAACCCTATAAATTGGATTATTCAGAATACAGCAAAGCGCGCTAGAACTATCTTCCTGATCAGAATGATGTATAACGCGTTTAAACGCTCTAAAACGCCGTTCGAGGAAGCTGTTTCGTATACACGTATACATAAGAAAAATCGGGAAAACTCCCATGCAGCCAGCTCGTTCGGAAGATTCTGATTGGATTTAATGACGTTTTAGGGAAATTGTTTCGTATGCATGTGTACATGACGGAAATCAGGGAACCTCCCATGCAGCCAGTCCGTTTGCCAAGTTTTGATTACGGCAAAACACATTAAGGTTATTTGCCTAAGAGGAGGGATGTCTTCCTTCGTGAAGGACTTTTTCCTGTTTATTTTCACGTTACAAATGGGAAAAACTATCTCCAGCATTTGAATCCAAGTCGAACTACCTTTGTTCAACGGCAATATTGCTCGGCCGCTAATAGATCCGGAATTTTAACAGCCTGTTTGACTTGTGAATGACTTGTGAAGACCTACGGTAAGACATCCCGCTGTTTAAGCAGAAAGCCTTTTTTTTTCCTGCTTTAACATAATTTATTGAACATGAAACTTAACATCGGCCACACCCTGTGCCATCAATAAATGGCGAAACCGGCAAAGCCTATGTAGTGTCCACACAAATGATATTTGGAAGAAGTTAGGTTAGGTTAGGTTAGGTTATTCAATTATGGAAAAGCACACGAGGGCTATCTGCCTAAAGGGAGAGATGCCTTCGTGAAGGACTTTCGAAGAGAAACTGGCTCATATACACGTTACACATAGGGAAAACCACGAAAACGCCCTTGCAGCCAGCCCGTTCGCGGGATTCGAACCTCGGACCGAACTACCAGTGTTCAGCGTCTTTACCGCTCGCCCGCTGGTGGGCCCTGTTTGGAAGAGGATGAAAGGTTATCTATTAGTTATCGGGAATTACTATAATTCATTTTGTTTCTCATTCACTTTTTTAATTGAAATAGACGAAACATTTAACAGTCAGAAAACACACGCTACTTTTTTTGAAAGAATTCATTATACAATAACATATACATATCGCTGATAATTCTAGCAATATCATCCCATCATGAGTTAATTCAAATAAATAAAAAAAGGGAAATTGGTTAAATTAAAATTTGATTTCCTCCTTCCCAGAAAGAAACTTTAAAAGCAACATGCAACTGATTTTTGCAAAACTTTAGGAGCTCACCAGCGGCCGAGCGGTAGAATCTCTGAGCACTGGTAGTTCCAACCTGGGTTTGATTCCAGGCGAGCGGGTTGACTGCATGGGCGTTTCCATCGTTTTTCCCATGTGGAACGGTGTGCGAGCCAGTTTTCCTTAGAAAGTCCTCCATAAAGGCACCCCTCCTCTTAAAGAAATAGCTCTTGTGTGCTTTATCGTAATTAAATAAACCAAACCAATTAGGATTCTAACCCTGCACTTTAACAAATGTACAGTTCTACTCACCAGATGCGCAGATCAGCTGGGTAGACGACGATACTACAATATACAGGCATCTGTATACTATAATATACTGGTATTCACTTTAAACTACAAATTTACTAGCTATTTAAATTTAATGTATATTCTGGGAAAGACAGAAATCAAAGATGCAGAAAGTCCTCCACGAAGGCATCCGTCCCCTTAGCTGTCGTGTGCTGTGCCATAATCTATTTCAATCCTAGGAGTTCTGTGTCATTAAAAGGATGTGCTTGTGGAGGATTTTTTGAGGAAAAGGAATTTTATTTACCCTGAGGTAATTAACAAAAATAAATAAATAAATAAATAAATAAATAAAACTGATGGAACTAGCTCGTTCGAACACAGTAACTATCGCTGTTCCGGTTTATTTCTGTATCGGATGCATCCCAATCGGTTACTGGGGAACTGAAAGTAATGTTTAAAGAGTATTGGTTTCACATATACACATTAATAACTTTGTGTTAAAAAATAATTACGTTATGGAAAAAATTGAAAATTTGAATTTAAATATCCGCCCTTAGGCACTACACGGAAAGGGAGGGATCTTTTTAGGGAAAATTGGTTCGTATCCACCTTACACATATGGGAAAAACCATGAAAACGCCAAAGCAACTAGCCCGTTCACCGGGACTCGAACTCTGAACCGAAATACCAGTATTCAGTGGCTTTTACTGCTTCGCGGCTGGTGGGCTGGCCAAAGGTTTGGGCCTAAAAAATATAAAGCTCGCAAAAAGGCCAATAGTAAATGGTATTTTCTTGATTGTAATTAAAAAACGACCTTCTTACTTTATACCTTTTTTTTTTTTTTCTTTTAACATTTATACTAGCTTAATTGTCTGGACACATTTCAAGATGTATGTCTGTGTACATGAAAATATCGTGACAAATATTTCTGAACGTATATATATAAACGGCAAGGCTGCTTGAATTCTCATTTTTTTGAAATAGAAATTAACGCTAGACTAAGCTTGCATTTTGTTTATTTTCATATTCCACTTTATTTTGAAATCTGTGTCACGGTTCAGACTTTTAAATTGTTTGTTGCGTAAATGTTTGGGATTACGAATTTTATTGACTTTCGAAGGTTTTGTTTGAGTGGAAGAAAACTCTTCAGGCATAAATAAAGATTCATGCTACAGAAACAAAAAGGAGTCTTTTAAGAACCTAGATTTGTAGTCAAAAAATTTAAAAACTTTTAAGTTGGCTTAACATTAGAAATCACTGTTTGTAAGTAACTGTATAATTATTCCAAATGCTATGATCATTTAGGCAGGTAGTCCGAGTGTGCTTTCTCGTAATCCAACCCGGTAAAACTGCATATTACGGGCCAGTTTGGCGCATTTTCGAAAAGTCGCCAAATCGGTTATTTTCACGCGTTTTAGAATCACTAACTCATCATATGGCCATATTAGATGGTTGCGAATTCGAATGAATCCTGTAAACATGCAAAAAATTGATCATGTAAACATGCAAAAATATCTAAAACAAAAGTGCAAGCAAAACAACGATAAAGTATTTGAAAGTATATAACTGTATTTTATGGCGTCAACAATATTAAAACTTTTCATAATATATACCATTTTTAAGACAGTAGCAAAATGGAGTAAAACGTTTTAGCACGAAATTTAAGAAATTGTAATGAGCAGTAAAAGAGCAATAAATGACTGGAAAGCATTGATTCATATTCAATCTAAAACTTTAAAAAAAAAATAAAATTCAAAATTTCGATGTACTGAAACATGAGCAATAGTATAGTGAAAAAAAAAGTGGTTAAACAATTTTAACTACGTAATTTATATTTTTACAATAAAATTTTATTCATAATAAATAGTAGAAACTCGCATTTGCTTATTATATCCACACTAAAATGTAACAATACAATGGAGATGAAATTCAAAATGGCGCGCTCATTCAACACCGACTCTACGGCTCATTTCAACCATGTGCTTAACCACATGTAACGGACACACACTTCCATTCACACAAATCTGTCGCATCTTTCATTTTAAGTAATTTCATACTATTTTTACACTTAGGACATTCGTACATATTCGCAATCAAACCATAATTCATGCACCATTCTATCGCACATCTTTCGCCCTTATCTTGCAACCGAATCAAATAAGTAAAATCCACACGTTCAACTCTTTCGACGTCATCCATTTTGCTCACAATTTGCTAGAAGCACAGTGAAATGACGAAAATTCCAAAAGCTCACTTAAATGCTATAAACTGAAACTTAAATTCTAACGATTTTCATGATGCCAAGAGGTTACCAGATTTGGCACGATTTTGCTTCATTTGGCAACTGGCCCGTAATCTACAATCTAGCCGCAAACCCAGTTTTCCAAACAACATTCCTCCGAACACATCCATATACTTTTGGGTCGTCAAATGCATTATACGTTTTTTCTTTCCACAGTTAGTGTGCATATATTCCTTAATCCATGCTGCCTGGATTATATTATAATACAGGAATTTTCAAACTTTCTGAGTCGCTTTTTCTCATGCAAAATCTTCCTCAATATTCTGAGCAACTTGATACTTTATATTACAGTAGTATTTGGCCACTCAGATGGTATAGTGGCTAGGTAAGCCTGCTGCGGTACCGAAGGGTCCGAATCATGGAGAAGGCATGGCTGTTATTGACCGTCCCCTCATAGTACGTAACGGTGGCCCACCTAGGTGCTTCCGCAATAAAGTAGCCACCACTTTCGGCCTTACTCACTTCCAGTCAACCCTAATTCGGCTAAATGCCTGCCAGTGGGTAAAAAACTAGTATTTTTTTCTTGCGGTGTTATTTCCTACTTAAAAACCAAAGCATTGCCGAGTGGATTAGACAATTGAACATTGGTATTTCGACCCGGATTAAAGTCCAGGGAAACGGACTATCTACATGGACGTTTTTGTGATTTTCCCATGTGTAATGTGAATGCAAGCAAATTCCCTGTAGGAATCACCCACGAAAGCATCCTGTCTAGGCATACAGCCCTAGTACGCTTTTCCGTAGTCGAATAATGTTAATACTATTTCTATAGAAAGATGACCAAAGCAACCTTTGGGTAGGGATCTTCATATGGAAGGGGCCGCATTACAGTTCTTGGTCTGTTTGGGTAACGAGAAGTTTACGAACTATTGTGTAGTCTATGACAGCGATAAATCCGTACCAACAGTAAATAAATTATGTAATAAAAAGGTTATAATGCTAATAGGATCTGCCTTTTTTCGAATAAAACAAAATTATGCTGCAAACAGGATCTGTCTCTTTTCGAAAAATAATTGACTATTTTCATTATTACCTTCTCTTTTTCAAATATTCACCAAACACACATTAAAAAATGCTATATTCATTCATACTAAAAATGCTATAATGCATAACAATTCTAAAGCGTTCTAAAGCGCATGTAATAAACTAAAAATTATAATTCTTGGTGTCTGATTAAATTCTAATTTGTTTTTCATATTTTAATGTAACAATATATTTGTTTCAGAAACTGTAGTAGTTACATCCGTTAGAATTTTCCTGGTGTTACAGTTAATTGGATACCTTTCAAACAGAATTTTATTTCTTTTTCTTTCCTTCTTTCTTCTTTTTCTTTTTAGCCGAAAGGGCGTTAGCCCAGAAGGGCTATTAATTTCGCTTTGGCATTTTGCATCGAAAACTTTAAAAGTCTGAATCACTTTTCAAATTGTTGACATCAAATATTATCGCCCTGTATTGAAGAAATTAAATAATGAAGATTCTGCATAAATGTATGTTATGTTTCTCGAATTGTGATAAAACAACGGTACCTAGAGCCATCCGATTTTGAATAGCATACGTCTCCACCCGAATGTGGGCATCTGCATTTCTTTATTATGCAACAAAGGCAAAATTTCTTTATTCTGCAATGTGGGCATCAGCATTTCTTTTATTATCTATTTCATAATTTGTAAAGCATTTACAAGGTTTTGATTAAAAAAAGTTAACGATTTCAAAGTGAGCAATGGCAACACCGTACGGAAAAAGAAACATTTTTATCTCCAGCGCGCGAGACTGTGTACCGGAAATTTTAAAGATATTCTTATTTTGCGGTACTGCTGTTGAATTGAATTTTATGGTTTAAGAGCGAAGAACGTGGTATGTAATAAGTAAAGGTCACAGCAAAACGTTAAAAAAACGCCCTCTTGGGCGTACTATTTTCTTTCTTTTTTTTTTTTTTTTTTTCCGTTACAACGTCACTGTCATTGAATCCAAGCATTATTTCATTCGTGTTTTCGTTCCGCACGGAAGAGGTACTGCAGTCTTGCGACGTTAATGACTGCTAATTGATGGCTATGAAAGGTGCGATGTTATCAAGGGTTATAATAGCTAGTTTGACATTCAGGGATAAGCCGCATGAATTTAAAGCGCCAAATTAAAATAGCATGCGGGATAGGGCGCAAAGGTTCCTTAATGATAAATCCATCCGTAGCTGAAATACCTTCGGGCGGTTAACAACTGGTCATTGCAGCGAGAGGGGAAAAAAACAAAAAACCGACTTCACATTTCGTAGCTTATATGCAGGTCCGGATAGGTATTCCTTTTTAGACAGAAATATGACTGACTATAGAATTCCATGAATGAAAACAAGACTAAGCATTAGAACAAAAATCAATTAAATGCGTCTCAGGATATGTCCAAAACACACATTTGTTGTTGTTATAAAAGTTTTTTTAGTCCAAAGGGGCTTTGTCCCTGAAGGACTATTGTTTCCGTTTTACGATTTTGTGTCGGAAACATTGAAAGTCTGTATCACTTTTCAAACTGTTGCCACAAAATATTGCAGCCCTGTATTATATTTAAAGAAATTAAATAATGAAGAATGTGCATAAATGTATGTATGTTTCTCGCATTGTGATAAAACGACGGTACCTAAAGCCATCGAATTTTGAATGCCGTAATCCTGCTGCGAATATAGGCATCTAGAAGCCCAAATTTGAAATTTGGAATCTGTTTTATTAACGATTTCATATTTTGTAAAACTTTAACGAATTTTTGATTAACAAACTCGAGGATTTAAAAGCGGGCAATGGCAACGTTGTACAGAAAAAAAACATTTTTATCTGCAGCGCGTGAGACTGTGTGTAGGAAATTCTAAAGATATGCTCTGTTTAAAATTATTTTGCGATATTGTTCTTTAACTGAATTTTATGGTTTAAATGCGAAGAACATGATATTCAAAAAATAAAAGTAACATATAAAATGTTTAAAAAATGCCCCTTTGGACGTAATTTAAAATCTGAAACCTTTCAGATTTTTTTTTTAATCAGCAGTTCTCTAAAGATAAATTTTAATTTGTACTTTTTTCTTAGCCTTTATTTTGATCGTTTTGCTTTATTTTACATTTTGGTTTTAGAATTATGTAATAGTTTCGGGAAAAAAATTATAAAGGAATTTTCAGCTGAATGCTGGTAGTTTGTAGGTTTCACTTATAAGTCTTTAGAATGTATAGTTGTTATAAATTTTTTACTCTTCGTACTTACGATAGAGTTTTGGGGCTTTCGATTTTTCCGCTATAAGACAACACACCCCAAACAGTTTTCTCTAGGGAGATATAGGCGCGAACTTGATATTTTCGGAGGGAAAACATACTTTTTTCATTAGCCCATAATTTTTTTGAGAGTTAGAAATTTATCTTTTAGACTAATTATTTCAAAAAATCAAAAACAAAACACAGAGACCGGCTTTAAAAATGTATTAATGATGATACCTTGAAAAACAATAAAAAGTTACAAGAGATAAGAACTACACATTAACTTTAACAATGCCCAATATGCAACACTGGTGCACATATCCTTCTGAAGCAAATTCCTTATCATATATCGGAAAAGAACCAAAGGATTTTTTTAATGTTTCCTAATAGGAATTATTCTTTTTAATTAAAAAAATACTCTTTACGGACGCACCTCATTAGGCAGACAGTCATCCTACCACTTTGCCATAATAATTAATTAATTAATGTTTATGAAGCATAAAGTGATAACGTTTTGAAGACAGGAAGCAGTTTTCACATAATTAACCAATGTGTAATAGTAATAAATATAAAAGTGTGCATTTAGATACTCAGTAAATATGAGATCTATATGTTTAAATTCTTACTTCATTGTAATATTTAACTACTGTACCATTAGGTTTAATGCATTCTGGTTTTACATTAATCAGAAGTATTAAAATTATCTGCCTTCAAAAAATCATCGTTATGCGCCTCATAAAAATTGATTAATTAAATGATATGAGGATTTTCTGTTTAAAGTGAAGAATTCTTTTATAAATGGCATTGGAAAAAACTTAAGACATGAAATCTGGAAACCTTAGTCAATGTCCCATTAAGCCGACTTGTCAAAAATACATAGTGATTTGGATTATGGTTTTCTGGTTGATTGACTTCAACATAGCACTCCAGGGTAATCTTCTGTAGAAAGACTACTTGTATGGAAGGCATTGTAATGGGAACTGACTATTAATATCTTTGCATATGGAAAAAATACTAAAGCTTCATGTTACTAGTCCATTTGCCGGAAACCGAATAGGAGCCAAACGGCCGCATATGAGGATTGGATCGGAATTATTAATTATGACAAAGCACTAGAAGTCAAGCGAGGGAAAGGATGCCTTCGTGGAGAAATTTCAAAAGAACACTTACCAGAGATATTTTTCATTATAGACCAACACATGCCGAACAATTTTGTCTTAAAAGATATACGTGTTACTTGGTATTTCTTGTAAGAAAACATATTTCCGTTATCAGCTCATTTCGACTGTAGTAAAACTTTTCTAAATGCTCGAAATGTATCTCGTAGATTAATTATTTCGATAAACAAAAGAAATAGAACGATACATTTTAAATACTTTTGACAATATTTACTTTGAAAACAAAAGCACTGTTTTAAGGGATAAGAACAGAATATTTAATTTAACGGCGGCGAATAGGCAACGTTGTGCATATCTCTGTGTAAAAAGCTGTTTCACACCTGTTACCTTATAACACAAATGATCCCTAGCGTTTCCCTTAAAAAAAACTGGAATCTGTATGCATCCAGTCGGTTCAGCTATTGGAAAGTCGTAGTTTGTCTTAGCGAGCTTAGTCGTATTTAAATAACCTAATCCAACCCATCAACTGAGAAGGAAACCTAGAACTAGTTCCTTGTCTTTATGTTCTTGAAGCTCACCAGCGGCCGAGGGTTGTAGGAAAAAATGTCACCCGGAAAATAAGGAACGGAAAGATAGGCACCCGAAAATTAGGAAACGGAAAATAAGTCACCATTCTTTTGCAATGGGAAAAATAACGGATGGTTAGAAATATCGCCAATATAGGAGATAAAAGTTTTATCATAACAACCATACCTGGGGAATAGCGAAATCTTCTGACGATAATTGAAAGAAGATAAGCGAGCGGCTGGCCTGTCCGATGATAAAAATAGGGGATTGACCAGCGGGTCATGGTCATTAGTGATTGTTCCCCTCGTACCCCCATGTAGTTATAGCCTTAAGCTGTGGTTCAGGGGTGAAACATTGTCGCATAAGTGAGCGTTAAAAGCAGTATTATAACAAACCGTTGTAGATGAAATTTATTCACAGTTTGCGATAAGAATATTAAAACCTGCTATCGAAATGACCTTGCTCGGCTGCAGCTAGCTCAACGTCTTACCCTTTAAACCTGCTTCAAGAGAGCCCGCTATAACCCTGCCGGTTAAATTAGAATTTGGCAGGTTTCCCCCAACTCCGATTGGCGACATTATTTGGCGAGATTTTAGAGTTCCTTTTTTTCCGTTCCTTATTTTCCGGGGGCTTTCTTTCCGTTTCCCTTTTTTCCGGCTGACATTTTTTCCGCACACCGCGGCCAAGCGGTGAAGTCGCCATCCGACCGATTCCAGACGAATGGGCTGGCAGCGTGGGCGTTTTCGTGGTTTCCCCTATGTGTAACGTATTTACGAGCCAGTATCCCTTAGAACAGAGAGTTTCTTAAACTTTTTGGTACGAATCTTTTGCGGGACCCGATAAGCAATGAGCAAATCCGACACACGCGTCAGTGAAGCTATCACTTTCTTCACTTGTTCTATAATAAACTACAGCAGTTTTAGGTTATTAACTTAAATTTTTAAAATAAAATGAACGTCTCTATTGTAAAAAAATGCCTCGAAACGTTTTTTTCGTTGTCTGTATTGTTTATCTTTATCTATTTTCAGGTACGTTATGTAAAAATATTTGGTAATTATAAAATCATTATAATAAGTTAAAGAAATGATCAAAATTGCTAAATTCTTGGCGACCCCCTACTGCAAGTCCCTTGACTCCATTTGGGGTTAGCGACCCACAGTTTAAGAAACTGTGCCTTAGAAAGTCCTCCACGAAGGCATCTCTACTCTTCGGCAGATAGCCCTAGTGATCTTTGCCGTAATCTCAGTAAACCAAACAAATCATATTCTTGAAGAGTTCTCCACAAAGGCGTACTTTCCTTTCGGCAGATAACATTTAGCTGGCTATAATGAGCCAGATTGAAAACCTAGTGTTCGCAGATTTAAATTCTTGACTGCAGAGGCCTACTCTGAAGGCAACAATAAAAGGTTTTGAATCTTGAACTTCATAACTAGATTTTAAAGGAGAGGAATAAAAGAAAAGAAAATACTTTTTCATTCGTAAATTTTTGGTGATTCAGCTACTTATATTTTCACGATGGTTATCTTAAAGATCACGGACTTTTAATCCAAGAACAATGGAAGATCTGAGTTGAAATAGCACACCGAATAACGATTATTATAGGTGTTAAGGCAACAAGCATCGGCATAATATTCGTAATACCTACAATAATAAGTTGCTTGAGGATTTTAATTGTAATTCATTCCTCATCGTAAATAAGAATATTAAATGTCAAGTATTTCGGAGCATATCAACTCTGATTATGTATTACAATTTGCATGATCTGCATTCTTACGTTTAAGTAATAAAATGCTCCGATTTCTGTAAGAATTTGAGCTAGAACTCAGAATATAATATACTTTCCTGTCCGGATGTGCGAGTAATTACTTAGGCAAATGGTGAACCATGTTGCAGGAAAAGTTCAAATAGTCACATTAGTAATTCCGAGTGAGTCTTTTAGCTGTCAGTCTCGTCAGTACTCTAGTACCACTTTCCGAAATTTTGCTGCAATGCTGGTATATTCTTTGTTCACTGCAGTATCTGAAGGTCAGACTCCGTCGATAAGCGACTGTGAATCATTCGTGCACCATTCTGTCGCCGTAAGTTATTCTGAAAATGTCTGGTTAACTGCTTTCATTTTATTGAGTCTTTTTTCCCCCCATTAATTTGTTTGTGCGTAAAAAATAAACGAATTTCGTTTGAGAGAAGAAAAGTAATTTACGCAAAGAATGAACGACATTTTTGTAAGGAAGCCGCGGGTTGCTGATTATTTACAATGTTACATTTGTAAAGCGTGATTGTTGAAATTGTAAAACTGAAGATGGTAGTTATCTTTTGGTCATAGTTATTTCTTAAATGCACCTAATGTAATCACATTTGTTTACGATTATTATGATAATACTGGCCCACCAGCGGCCGAGCGGTAAAGCAGCTGAACACTGGTAGTTCGGTCCGAGGTTCGAATCCCGCGAACGGGCTGGCTGCATGGGCGTTTTCGTGGTTTTTCCCATGTGTAACGTGTATACGAGCCAGTTTCCCTTAGAAAGTCCTCCACGAAGGCATCCCTCCCCTTAGGCAGATAGCCCTCGTGTGCTTTGCCATAATTGAATAACCTAACCTAACCTATTATGATAATACTAACCGAATGATAACATTAAAAAAGATGAGCAAAGCAAGCCGCTCAAAAAAGCGATGGAATTTAACTAATTTAATACAACTGCAGTTAGGAACATAAAAAATAGTTGCTTTCTCAGCATGCTGCCCGGGCGGAAAAGTGGTTAATGACGCTGACTGCCGTGCTGAAGGTAGGAGTTCGAATCCCGGAGAAGACCCTTTCGTAGGAGATCACGGTGGCCTTCTTAGTAAAATTACCACCGCTTCTAGCCTTATTAGAGGCCAAAGTCTAAAATGGCTAATGTCCATCATTAAAAAAAAAGGACTTAGTTAGGACTCTTTAGTTAGGAAAAGGCGAAATTTGTTTAGGAACTGTTCATAATATCTTTAAGCAAAAGTTCATTTATACCAATCATTTCATACGTTTCTGGAAGTTATTTGACCCTTGCTCAATCCCTAATCTTCATACTTGAAGAGTTTTGAAAAGGTATATACCAATGCAAAATTAGGGTTCACCAGCGGCGTAGTGATAAAGTCACTGAACACTGGTAATTTCGTCCGGGTTTTTTTTTTCGCATCTCGGCAAAGTCTGGCTGCATAGGCGTTTTCGTGATTTTCCGCGTGTGCAACACAGATATGAGCCAGTTTCCTTTAGAAAGTCTTACATGACGGCATCCGTTCCCTTTGGCTGATAGACCTCGAGTATTCAAAGTAAACCAAAACAATGTAAATTAAAAAAAATTCCATAGTAGATCTTCGCATGGATATATTTTGTAGAAGCAGGAAAAAGGAGATTTTTTTTCCTTCTCCTGAAAAAGAAGGCCGTGTATCTCACCGCCCTCAAAATCGATTGAGTTATTCAAAATGTACGCCAGGTTTAGGTTACTTGTTTTGCTTAACTTTAAATATTTGATTATAATCAAAACGAAGTTGTCTGATGACTTAATCCTTTGGCGATATTTCTCTGTCGCTTGCCAATTTTTATAATTCATTTTGACCTTATTTGGTGACTTTACTCCAGTTTCAAGAAATTTATTCTGTAATGTTTTAAACATATTAGTCACATTGTTAACCACAATAAGCGAAGTTTACCAAGTTTTCGTATACAAACGGGCGGGACTTCGGTAATTAGATAACAATATCCGAATAATAATATTAACCGCTATGACATTAAGCGGCGTCTACTATATGCTTGACATAAAGTCGTACTTAAAGGTCTTAATGAGGTATTTGTAACGAAACTGTGCATTGTTGACTTATACAGGCATTCACATTTTTAAGTCTTAAACTCAAACACCAAAAGCAGAAGTATTTTATTTGTCACATTTGTAATCTAAAGTTTCAATCGTACTTGTAATTTTAGACCAGGAGAGGAAGTATTTCGTACTACAACAGACCCTTAGCTTTGCGAATATATACAGCATGTTATTAAAATCATTAATTTATAAAATGATAATAGCATCAATTTAATTAACTCCCGGTTTATTAGGTTATGGAAGCACACTAGGGTTATCTGCCTAAGGGATGGGATGCTTTCGTTGGGGAATTTCTAACGAATAAAGATTATTTGCATAGCAAATTAGGACTATCAGCCTTCTACGGCACCTACTCGTATTATATACATGGGGAAAACCATAAAAATGCGGTTGGAGGAAAAAATGTCAGCCGGAAAATAAGGAACGGAAAGACAGGCGCCGGAAAATTAGGAAACGGAAAATAAGTCACCATTCGTTTGCAATGGGAAAAATAAGGGATGCTTAGAAATATCGCCAAGATGGGAGATAAAAGTTTTATCATTACAACCATACCTGCGGAATAGGGAAATCTTCTGACGATGCTTGAAAGAAGATAAGCGAGCTTCTGGCCTATCCGATGGTAAAAATAGAGGGTTGACTAGCGGGTCATGGTCATTAGTGATTGTTCCCATCGTACTCCATGTAGTTATAGCCTTAAGCTGTGGTTCAGGAGTGAAACATTGTCGCATAGCTGAGAGTTAAAAGCAGTATTATAACAAACCGTTGTAGATGAAATTTAGTCGCAGTTTGCGATAAAAATATTAAAACCTGCTGTCGAAATGACCTTGCTCGGCTGCAGCTAGCTCAACGTCTTACCCTTAAAACCTCCCTCAATAGAGCCCGCTATAACGCTACCGGTTAAATTAGAATTTGGCAGGTTTCCCCAACTCCGATTGGCGACATTATTTGGCGAGATTTTAGAGTTCCTTTTTTTCTGTTTCCCTTTTTTCCGCACACCTAAGAATGCCCATGCAGCCAGCCCAGTTGCTAGAATTTAAACCAGTACCGAAATAATAAGTATTCTGTGCGTTATCCGGTCGACTGCTAACGGGCACAGAATGGTCGTTTAATTTTTGATTTCTCTCAGACTGCACATTTTTTTTTTATTTTACATAGCTTAATTTTTTTAAAAAAATACAGTAAGAGCAGTTAAAGACTGTTAAAATATTATTTGTTCTTTCCGAATTTAAGTGAACGAGCTGGCTGCATAGTTTTTCCCATGTATAAGGCGAATATGAGCCAGTTGCTCTTAGAAAGTCCTTCTTATAGGTAGATAGCGTTCGTGAACGTTACGGCATTGAAGTAATCTGATGTTTTTTGTTTCAAATTTTGTCAAAATTACTATGAAAAGAATTTTGAAAAAAGAGGTTTAATGTTGAATCATTTTAAGCCGCTACGTTTTCTATTAATTTACTTTAAAGTATGAAAATGCTGCTTTGCAGCGAATGCGACCGTTTAGTATCAGAGCATTGCAATGGTAAAAATTTAATTTTCTCCTATTTTTTTTCTTCCCTAATTTATCATTTTCAGTTCCTTATCCACTTTTTATTTAACACATAAATCAGCCGTCATGCTGCTATAAACCTCACTGATCAAAAAAGGATTTTGCCCGGCGGGCGTTCATTTATTGCTTTTGTAACAGTTCCGTGAAGAAATGAACCACAACAATGAAAGCGCAACTCCAATTCATTGCGTCTTCTCATGAGACAGAATATGGGTCAATCGGAGAGAAGTTTATAACCCGTTCGTTAAATCGGCATTATTCAATTCACTTTGATGGAAATTCCCGCCGAAAGGAAGGAAAAGAGTGAGAGAAAGGGAGATGCAAACAACCAAGTTATGCAAATTGCACTATCACCGATTCTCCCCATTTGCGTATACTTTCTTCCCAAGAAGTGGGTCGCTGGCAAGCCAATTCCTGTTAATGCGTTACGGTGGTAAAAATTGATCAGTGCTTGCTGCCGGTGATATAAAAATGTAAACAGCTTTATTGTACCATGCATCATATTTTCAACTTTTTTGTGTATTTGTTTTTAGAGTGTTTCTGCGATGCTTCCGTGTTAAACTCGCATTATAAGTGTTTACTTTGTTAAATTGGAAAATATTTGTACGTAGATTGTTTATATAGCTCTTTTTTTAGCCCAAAGTGACGTTAGCCCAGAAGGGTTATTATTCTCGAAACGGCATTTTGCGTCGAACCGCTAAAAGCGCTGTATCACTTTTCAAATAGTTGCCACCAAATATTATCTTCCCGTATTTATATTTAAATAAATGAAATAATGAAGAATCTGCATTGAATGTATGTATGTTTTTCGCATTGTGAAAAAAAACAACCGTGCCTAGAGCCATCCAATTTTGGATAGCATAGTCCTCCACCCACATGGAAGTCGGAATTTTTAATTTCGAATTTATTTAATCATCTATTTCCTATTTTTTAAAACTCTAATTAATTTCCCACTACAAAACTCGATTATTTCAAAGCGAGCAATGGCAACGTTGTACGGAATAAAACATTGTTATCTCCAGCGCGCGAGACTGCCTATCGGAAGTTCTAAAGATATGCTTTTTTTAAATATTCTTAGCCCAAATGTTCTAAAAACGGCTCTCGATACATGTATGTGTGTGTGTAAATGAAAAAAGAAGATCTTTTAGGCGTAATATAAAATCTGAACTTATTCAGATTTTTTTTAATTCTGTTTTTAACTTGAAATGTATATAACTGTTGACCGATTGGTATAGTAGATAAGATATGATTGTTGTTCTAGTAGTTATAATTTAACCCCTTAACTGCCGCGGAAAACGTGCAAGATTCACTCTCCAGTGCCAGCGTTTTTTACACAGGCGCGCGCAGTTATGCGATCTATTAGGGCGAAAATAAGTGCAAGTTTTGCTGTCTAAAACCTATTTACTTTCCCGAAATAAAGAATAAAAGAAAAAAATTAAAATAGAAAATTTAATGTTTAGAGTAAAAGTATAATAAAAACAATATAAGTATAATAAAAATGACGTTTGCATAATAAAAAAGACAATAAAAAAAATTCCCCAAAATAGAGTTTCGATCAATTTATTTTTAAACCAGTAAAGTCTAATGTCATGTTTCAGTGTTATACCTTGTAAAATCAGTATACCTAAATGGAAAGTGTGGAGGTGGCATAGGTAGGTTTTTCATATCAAGTCGTACCCAACGCCGAGCATCTTTCGAAAAATAGTCACAATCCTCTTCATCTAATGTAATATCTTATTCTGAGGTGTCCGATCCTGAAGATGATGAAAAGTAATTACCTATTTCACTGTCGTACATATTCGTGAAAAAGCACCTACTACAAACAGTAAACGAAAACGGAAGACACGCAATAAAAATGCGTTTTACTCAAAGAGAAACATGACCAACAACTGGGCAATCATTACTTGCACCGTTTCAGAAACATCCCCCTTTCCATGTCTTCCCCCTTCTCTGAAATAGGATCCTCCTTCGCACACTCGTCAAAGTCATTGCGGTGTTGCATTCCAAAGCTTTGCGAGTAATTTTACTGGTAGCAGCGCAAAGCAAATGAAAGCATTTCGGAACGGCGTATATATACACTTGGGGAAGCTAACGCATCGGCTGAGCAAGGCGTATATATACGGCCGCGGCAGTTAAGGGGTTAAAACTGTCTTCCCATGGTGCTAACAATCGTAAATAGTAACACTCATGCGCGAACCCGTGCCAGTGTATGTACGAAATAAGAGGGATGGATAATGTATATAAATGCGTTTATTTGATTGAATACATCAAAGCATATAGAGCTATTAACTTAACGGAAAAGTTGTTTTCGTGCAGGACGTTCTCTGAAAAATAAAACTAGCTCAAATTTCCCTCGCTCATGAGGGAGGATTACTGCAAAATCACCCATCTAACTAGTTCGTTCACCGGAATTGGAACCCCAATATTTCAGTAGTCGTATCTACACCTACACGCTTCTCAAAGCGTTAATATCGGGTATTTTTTATTACTTTATTTCTCTCCTTGATTCGCTATACCCTAACAGCAATAAAGGTAATAGCTGTCAATAATTGCCAAATCGGTCGAAAGAGTGATATTGCTATGCATTTTTCTACATAATTTATTAAAAGATAATTCTCAATTCTCCTGAAATGTGCCATTTAATGCAGGATAGAGTTACCAGATATCAGGCATTAGCCCGAACAGTCGGGCGTTTGTAACTACGTCCGGCACTGAAAAATATCCGGAAATTTTAAATGAAAGTGGTTATTCACTTAATTAATCAGTTTTACCGCTAAATGCATCAGTTTCAGTATAAAAGATTTTTAAATTCTAAATGATGTTTGTTTTACAGAAAAAGTTCGATTAGATGTGTCAACAGTAAAGGAAGCGTTGAATTTGAATTGTTATAAATATTCATAAAAGAACTTATACAGTCATATTAAATCTGACAAAGTTTCTTAGAGAAAATGGTACCTAATGAGAAATATGCAAGAGTAGAACAAAAACAATACTCTGAGCCATCCACATTATTTTTAAAGCAGATATGTTGCAAAAGTTATGCAGTCTACTTTTCAATATCTTGAATATTTGGATGGCCTCACTGTGCGATTTTCTTTTATACCTACGCACCAAATTAGATCTCTCGTACAGATTTGTGTAGCATATAAGTTGTAGACTTTGATATCTTTCGCTCGATTCTAACGGGGCCATATATCCTATTCTTCTCCCTTCTTTGCAGCCCACCAGCAGCCGAGCATCTAAATACCTCTGAATACTGGTACTTCCGATCTGGGTTTGATTCCAGGGGAAAGGGTTGGAGGCATGGACGTTTTGGTGTTTTCCCCCACGCATAGCTTGTATACGACCCAGTTTTCCTTGGAAAGCCCTTTATGAAGGCATTCCTCCCCTCAGGCAGATAACCGCAGTGTGCTTTGCCGATCTCAGTAAACCGAACCCTTCTTTGTGAACGCCCATGGGCCTGGATTTTCGTTCTTAAAGTATGATAACTATAACGCTACTGGGAAGAAATACATGTTATGGCAAGATGCCAACGAGAGTTGCACTTCTTTATTTAGACGTACAGATTTTATGCTGTACTCTTGTTACGCATCATGTATAAGCCCATATTCAGAAAGTGAAATCTGTTGTTGAATATATCTTGTTTATGGATATAAACCTTTTTATTAAAATCTTTCCACTAGCTACCAATTATATTAAATCTGTGGTGGATGATCATATTGTCTAACATTCTACCATTTACGAACTACCGTTGTATAATTGTATTAGTGATTTCACGATTTTATCTTTGGAAAGCTTAACATGATCTCTCTTCTTTTAGAGTAGCAGCGACATATTATAAAAAAACATAATTTTTACACTTTAATAATTAGAGCTTTTATATGCAGACGGAGAGCTCTGGGATTTGATCTCCACTCGGAACATGCAGCAGCCTAAAGAACGTGAGTGAAGGGACATCGAAAGAGTTGGCAATAATCGAAAGAGTCGGCGAAATAAAATAAATTATCAGTCTTGGTCGATTCAAAACAGCGATTATGTTTTCAAATATAAAAATGATAAGGCATTTTCTATTGGATTTTTATAGTGGTGGGTTTAATTTAAATGTTAACATAATGATAAGTCAGTGTTTATGAGTTTTAACTAGGACATGATTTGCTGAATGTGTTTGTCATAGGCTATTACGTTACGTATAGCTTTAAGTATTGAAATGAAATCTTTAAAACATTGTGAAAATAGAAACACATACAATTAAAGAACAGATTCAAAATACGCTGCTTACTTTATGTATTGTAAAGAAAATATGAATGGAATTAGATTACATGACCCAAGTAAACATATACTCAGAATCCACAAATGTCCTTAAAAACCGGCCTTCATTTTCGCAAGCATTGTCGTAGAATCTGTACTTCCAAATACAAATATTCATGTTTTGGCATTTTTAAATTAAAAGAAATTAATTTAAAAATTACGAAATATAACTTTTTATGCATTATTCACTCCGGTCTCTATACGTATATTTAGAAAACTTTTGTACTTGTTGTTTCATTTTTATTTTATTTTCCGTTTTATTTTTTATAATGAGTACGAGATTTTCCTAAATATAAGTATAGGGACAGGAGCTACGTACAAAACGTTAAATTTTATAATTTATGGAAAGTTATTTTTTTAACTTACAAATCCAAAAATGGAAATCTTTGCATCATTTAAAACATTTTTGTAATTAGAAGCAAGCGTCTTCTACCTGCAGTTACGAAAACAAAGACCAGGTAATGAATTTGTGGACACGATGCAGCAGAGAAATGTACTGAAAGAAAATTGTCTCTTGACATCCACATATCAAAAATACAGGTAAAATATCGTTTTTATATCTTCTTTACGACATGTAGGTCAGCTCCAAGCCCTATCGTACGTCGTCAGAAAAGTGCAAGATCACACTCCTGGGAAAATTGCATTCTAGCATTCGAGACGTACCTTTCAGCCTTTTTATCCAGTGTAATTTCCGTCAAGCCGATGTTTTTCCCTCCACTGGGTTCTGTCGCCAGAGCGAAGCCTTCTCAAAAAATATTTATCGATTCTTTTTCCTTAAGTGACGTTTCTTTCCTGACCACCAGGATTTACAGTTCATTCGCGAGAGCTGTAATCGTTTCAAGAGTTGACTGTGAGCAACATAACTGCGTTCATATTTTCCTTCCTCCTGAACTGCAAATTTTGGGGAATTTTTTTGTTTCTTCCATCTGAAGGTTAATTTGAAATGATGCATTTCAGTTACACGGTTTTTTATTTTTAATACTGGTTTTAGGAATGTTGGAAGACATAAAGGCATATCATCTTCACATGTGCTTCACAGTTCTGGATCTGACAGAAAAGAATCAAATTTTATTGGCAATATTCGATGCTAAATTTGGAGAAAAATATTTGACGCAGTAAAAATAGATGATATACCTGAAGAAAATGATTTAGTTTTGCAATTTACAGGATTTATGAGGACGTAGATTACAAAAATGGACACAGGACACAGACTGTCTACAGTTTGATACTGCAAAGTATCCAAAGGCTGACGTGCGCGTTGCGATATAAATGATGCGCCACGAATATTTATTTTTCACTGTCTTTTATTAATAGATGGGACTTGCATTTTATGGCGTTGTCAAATACAGGATTGGTACAAATGACACATCGGGTTTCAATACACTTTATTTCGTAAAATATTGGAAATTAAATAAATGTATTTAAAGTGTAAATTACTAAATGAAATAAGTTTAAAATGTTTCAAAATTTTTAATCACAGCATGTTCAGTATATGCTTGTCTTGTTCCGCGACACACGGCCATCACGTTCCTACCCAACTACGTTAACATTCTACACTGATGCTCACCAAATTAGTTATAATATATGCCCTTGGGGTTTTGTTAGTAGTGGGGGGGGGGCAAATTTCTCTTTAGCATACCCACAAAGGAAAAATTCAGCGAACGTAGAATCAGAAGATACTGATGGCCCTTTGGACAGCGCTAAGTCATTTTTACCATTTTCGACCAATCCAGTGATGTCGGAACTCTTCATTCAGATAAGGATTATGAGTGTGCTCATAGTTCCATTAAAATAGAAACTCCATTTTGTTTGAATATGATTTTTTCCGAATTAACTTTGGTTTGAGAAACTAACAAC
>KK112495.1:174661-190245 GCA_000611955.2 Stegodyphus mimosarum | reverse complement strand
CCCTCGACGAAAAAAAAACGAAAATAGTACATTTGCCTTTGACTATGAAATAGCACAGCGTAACTATCGAAATGGGCCGTTGATTATCTTAATACGTGATATTTATAATTCGATTTTTAGGGAACATATATTTAATAAGAATTTCAATTTTGCGAATCAGATTCGATTCACATTTGCTCTGATAAGCTACGTATTTATTTATTTATTATTTAAATGTATTTGTATAATATTTTATTTAAATGTATTGGTATATGCAGTACTCACTACTGATTATGCATATTTGAGTTTATTAAGCGGCCGAGTTTAATCGACGGCTATTTGGGTACAGCAAATATGGTAAGTTTTTTAAGCATATTTAGTAAAACAACAGCTAACAATTAATCCAGTAATTAATCCTAAATAAACAATTAAAATGAATGCTAAAATTAAACTGTTTACGCAATTTTGAAGTTAATTTTAATATTTTTTACAAAAAAAAATTTTCTAATTATATACTTGATAAAATTTTTTAATTTTGCAAACAATTATTCTATCTGTGCTTATTTTGTATTGTTCATCAACAGTTTATCAATTGTATTCTCATTCAGAATCGACACTCATTTAGAATGCTCTAGAGGTTTATTCATGTTAGACAAGTAAATTTTCAGCGGAATTTTGAAGGAAATTTTCTTCTCAGAACTCTGAATATGGCAGAACTCTTAAAAGCAGAGTCTCAATAGTAAGAGATCGGAGAAAGATAGAAAAATTTTGGTCAACTACGTTTGTTAAACTACGTTTATTTGTACGTACAACTACGTTTGTACGTTTGTTGAAAACCCAAAATACATAGCACAAAAAAAGGACAGTTCTATATCTCCCGTTCTATTGGGCCGATTGACAAAATTCAAATTGCGTTTTACATGTCTCGAAAGCGCAACTTAGGATATATATTAGATTTATATGTAGCATTGTTCTAACATAGCTTTTTTGTCACAAAATGGGTCTTTTTTTGAAATAACATACATTTCCCCCATATTTCGATTTTACAACTCAAATTATGCCTAAATATTAAATTTTGTAAAATTTAGTGCAAGCTTTTACGGAGAAATTCAAAAATTTAACTTGGCGAATTTTTTTTCAGTTTGCGCCAAGAATAAATCACTTGGCAAACTTCTTAATACACAGCAACCTATTTTCCTATCCCTTCCATTGGGGAGGAACGGAAAAAAAGTCGCATTATTCCTACCTTTTAACATTGTGGATGAGCGGAAAAAAAGTCACATCGTTCCTACTTTCAAATAATTTTAACAAAGTGCGTAAACCACATTTTCGTTATTATCGCTTTCAACAAATATGCCAAATTTCAAAACGCGCCAATATATAAATTCACGTATACCTTTGGAAATTTTAGTGAGTTGTAATAAACGGTGGTTTTTCTATTCATAGTATGTATTTGTTTTGGTTCCTAGAAATCTAGACGTAAAAAGCGGCCGATTTAAATAACCAGTAAATTTAATTAGCGACGAGTACTGTAACTATAATTTTCGCTGTAATTGTGCAGGTAATGTCAAAAATATTTATTTTGAGAAATATGCTATGCTTAGGTATTCAATAAGTATTCAGCTGACCGATGTTATGGCCGAAGTTTTAATAGCACATTAAATCGCTCATTATTCTGCAGGTCATATCAAATAGAAACGCAATAGCAAAAAGATGGAAGGTTGCATGACAGTTTACGAATCATCATCAACGTAATTAATCATTAATAAAACAATAGATTGGCCGTATTCTTTCAATAAATACCTTCTGCTAAAGATATGCGTAGTTTAACGGTGCAAAAAAAATAAACAATGCATTGAGCTGCAAATGATAACCTGTAACATCCTTTTAGAAACAGAGATCCGTTTTGTAATTTTTATCTGTTCATTATATATTTTTTATTTCTTTTCTGCCCTTAGTTCCGCATCATGAGTTTACTATTTTCATGCCGTAATAAATTTTCACACTTGCATGTTCAGTCAAATAACGTAGCTCAAGATCGCTTCATAACGGTATCCTATCATCCAAAAGTTCATCTTTCATAAGGGGGTATTCTGACATTAAGATGCCCTCTCTAATTCCTCATACAGGTGAGACCTTCTTACAAGGGACATCGCTTAGATGGGTTTTAGTTTGTTGCTGTGATTAATAAACAAAATGAAAAAGTTACTTGCATTGCGGCACATAAAACACTTTTCATGAAGATTCATTGATTTGTGGTATTCACACTTTTTATGAAGATTACATATGTGTGTGGATAGGATAACTCGCGCCTATATGTGCTAACTTAGATACTTTCAGCAAGAAAATATTTTTCGTCATCAGCTGGTTTGGGTTGTGGCTAAATAGCTAATGTGCTGATTTGGGTTGTGGCTAGTAGTTCATGGGTTTGCTTTAGAGAATCAATATCCATTTGGACAGTGGTAAAATTTTTCATACCTACATATTAACACAACCACCTTGTCGCCTTTTGGCGATTTTTACAAATGATTTGTTTGTTTATCTAATTACGGCAAAGCCTCGAGGGCTATCTCCCTAAGGAAAGGGATGGCATCATGGAGGACGTTCTAAGGGAAACTGGCACGTATAGACGTTATACATGAGGAAAACCACGAAAACGCCCATGCAGCCACCCCGTTCTTGAGATTTGAACCCTGTCCGATCTACCAGAGTCCATTGAAGCGGCTACCAAGCAGCCGAACTACCGCTCGGCCGCTTGTGGGCCTTTGGAACTTGAAATACAGCAGAAAAGAACACATCCGAAAACTGGCGATGTTGAAAACTGCCTGAAGAATAGTTATGCGCATGATTACTAGAGTTTGGCTCATTCTGATAATTTGGCGACATCTACTAAAGTGGTTGCAATAATAATACATAAGTATAAATTAAGCTTAAATAAATATCATAATTTTTAGTTAGCTCAAGGAACAAAGTAGAATGAATGCTTTACTATTTTTTAAGTGGCATTACTCGCTTTGAATACAAGAACACTTTTGTAATAAATAAAGAAAGAAAATTTAATTTTAAACTGGCTAACAGGAAATTTTTCGCATTTTACCTTTCGTAGGGAAATTGTTTGGAGCATGTTGTTCTATAACGGAAAAAGATCCACTGATTGTTTTTTACAAATTAAAAACTGACCTTCATAAGCGTGTAGTCACTTTTATGCTGAGATACGCTTATGCAACGTTTTAGCTGTTCGTTAAGTGGTCGACGTGCATAAAGTAGCCTGCACTTTTATGAGAGGACCTTTGTGTATGTGTCATTAAAGCACACTCTAGTCATACATCACCGCTTTCTTTCCTTGAAGTCATTTTTTTAATTGTGTTTAAAATGAAACTAATATAAAATCACATAAAAATGCCTTAGAATAGCGTAGCTTCTATACAAAACTATCGATTTTGAAGATGACTGGCAGGCATACTTTTCTTTTCAAGGAATTTTCGATGCGTTTTCTTCCTTCTTGAAGAGATGGGATCGACGACAATCCCATTCGAAATCGATAAAATTTTATATCAGATGTAAGTTAATATAAGTTTGTTTTCGTCAAATGTTATAGTTAAGATTAATCTATGATACTTTTATGCTCATATTTGTAATCTGTAGTCTGTTTCGAATTTCTTATGAAGTTATACCTAAACTTATGCGTTACTATAAAATTATTGGCAACTGAACTTTACTTAAACGGTAAGGCGAATGAAATTAAATCGGTGAGGTCAAAATCGTTACTCAACGTATTTTTTTAAATCTGCTTTTTCGTTCAGTCATCATTTCAAAGTAAAATTAGCTGCACGCTACGAGCTCGTACATGTTTGTTTATAATTGCACTAGATACACAGAAATCAATCAAATTTTTTATCAACTTCTGCAGTTACCGATGCAACTAAAGGCAGATAACCCTCGAACTACTTCCGTATTAGGCGCGAAGGCCGGGTGTTGCAACAGAACCCCCTAAAGAGGAGAATAAAACAAGCTCAACTTGCTGCACAGCGGAGGCCTCAGTTCCGAACTACGAACAGTTTTGACTCTTGATACTTTGGTTGTTTGTATACTGGTTACCAGTAGGAGAATGGTGGCAAAGAGTTTTAAAATGAATTCCAGCGCTGAACCAGCAACCCGCGCGCGTGTCACTCCTGGGCGCACAGAGAAGGGAGGGCTACTGTTGACTCTGTGTTATTGCCTTAACTCTACCAATGTGGCTACGTACGGAGGTTGTAGGAAAAAATGTCACCCGGAAAATAAGGAACGGAAAGATAGGCACCAGAAAATTAGGAAACGGAAAATAAGTCACCATTCTTTTGCAATGGGAAAAATAAGGGATGTTTAGAAATATCGCCAAGATGGGAGATAAAAGTTTTATCATAACAACCATACCTGCGGAATAGTGAAACCTTCTGACGATGATTGAAAGAAGATAAGCGAGCTGCTTACCTGTCCGATGGTAAAAATAGAGGGTTCACCAGCGGGTCATGGTCATTAGTGATTGTTCCCCTCGTTACCCATGTAGTCATAGCCTTAAGCTGTGGTTCAGGGGTGAAACATTGTCGCATAACTGAGCGTTAAAAGCAGTATTATAACAAACCGTTGTAGATGAAATTTAGTCACAGTTTGCGATAAGAATATTAAAACATGATATCGAAATGACCTTGCTCGGCTGCAGCTAGCTCAACCCTTAAAACCTCCCTCAAGAGAGCCCACTATAACCCTGCTGGTTAAATTAGAATTTGGCAGGTTTCCCCAACTCTGATTGGCGACATTATTTGGCGAGATTTCAGAGTTCCTTTTTTCCTATTCCTTATTTTCCGGGGGCTTTCTTTCCGTTTCCCTTTTTTCCGGATGACATTTTTTTCGCACACCACCTACGGAACGTACGCCGTTGCTCATAAATATTGGTAATTCATCCTGAGTTAGAACATAAGCGAACGAGTTTCCTGCATGGTTGATTTCGTGGTTTTCCCCATGTATAACCTGTATACGACCCAAATTCCTTTAAAAAGCCCTCCACGAAGGCATCCTCCCATCTAGACAGATAACCCTTACTTAACCTTTATTCAAAATCAACGTCAGTCTAAAACAGCTTGTTCTTTTGTCTGATCTTAAATTCTACACTGGCCTGCTTCTTTTCCATTTAAGGTTTTAGCAAATTATTAATGTGATAATGCAGTGCGTCAGGCGTGATTTTTTTTGTCAGTCTTTGAGGAAATTTGCCAATGGCCCTACTGGCCAATGAATTTGATAGATTTGATTATGGTAAAGCACATATTTGGCTGTGGGTGAGAACGCTTTCGTAGAGGACTTTCTGTGTTAAATTGTCTTATAATCACGTCTCATCACTTATATCACAGACCTCGCCCGGTGAGAATGCGATAATTTTCTACAACTTTGAATCATTGAACGTAGTATTTGTATAGCTTATTCTCACTGGAAACTTGGAATCTAATTTTAGTGAATTTGAAATATCTTGACATTGAATCAGGGACGTTCCGTTATTAATTCAAGGTCACAACAGCAATTTTTGATTTGTATTCCATTATATAATAACAGCATGACACTCGGTAACGCAGGTTTTCCTTAAAGGTTTAAATAATTGTGTAAATGGAGATTTATCTGATAAACAAGATAAGCGATCTATAAATAGCATTTACTAGCAAGTTAAAAAAAATGTACTCAGGAAATAAATTACATCTCATTTTCGCCGTTTTCCTTTGGCAAAAAATATTTCTGAAATTTACATTTATCAAGCGCTTCATTTGCGAAGATGTAGGCGTTTTCGTTCGTTAAACAGTAAGTTTATCCGTCGCCTTACGCGGAAACAACATTCAAGTGATTTGTGGTTTAAAGACGCGAATGCAGTTCAATGTCCACATTAAATAGGCTTATTGACAGCTAACAGTTTAGACCGAAGAGAAGAAATATTTTTCGTCGCTAACGTCTGGTGGTTTTATCGTCGAAGCCTATCAGATTGTTTTTGTTTACAGAAAGAAGACGTCGGCTTTTTGGTCACTTAGCAACAAGCTTGCAATGGCTGCGACGGTAGAATGTATTTAATAATCTGTTAGGTATTTACCATTTCTCGTGTGAAATCTTTGCTTACCTTTGCACACGAGCTGAACAATAAACATGCTTTCTTGAATTAAGTGGCGAGTATACATGTGAGGAGTTTTTTGTATTTGAACTCAACAACAACAGATGGTATCTTAAATTGTTAGTGTCGTGCCAGCATAAGTGCTCAATTTGATACACAAAATAAATAGCACAGTAACAAAACGATGGATGTCATACATAAAAATTCGTTTCTCTTTTCACGCGAGCTAAATGCAAAGCATATCGACCTGTTTAATGACACGCTGTGTTGTATTTTTGAAAAAGTATTTCTGGTTGCTGTATAAATAAATGCCATGAAAATGTTTCTCCCTTGAATTCAATAATTTCTTTAATAATATACTTTTCTACAAGTAATAAATTATGTAATAATGTAAATATTAATTTCTGTAAATCAGAAAATATGCAAAATAAGGTAGGTTGTGCATACCTACTGTTTCGAACAGTACCGTTTTCTTGACAATTTCCATTCCGCCGCATTCCTTTTTAAGTAAATAACAGATAAAAGGATCTCTGCTGCATTTTTTGTTAGCTGAAGAAAGCTCTAATAAACTCAGTTGACGTTGTTTATTTTTACACAATTTCACGTGGCGTGTCATTCATTCTCTTATTCTTCTATTTCAATGGTCTCAAACTTGATCTGTATGCGGGTCGAATGCGTGATGTAAAACCAACTAACGAGCCAGAATATTTTTCTTATCAGTAACATAAATATTTTTTATAAATAAATTTTAAATTTTACTTACTAAATATTTATTAAAATGAATATAAACAATAATAATAATAATAATCCAGAGGGAAATAAATTCAAATTTATATTTATTTTCTATTTGAAATTTAAGGCTTTGCACCTATAACATATTTTTTTGTTGATTATACTTTGCGTTTTAAACGTATTGACAGCTATATACTAACATCTCTGACTGGCATTTATTTCAAATAATCCAATATATTGTATTAATCATGAAATTACTTAAAATAAACAAATGATTGTGACTTTCTAGATTTTCAGGGAACATTTTCTAAGTGGGACAGCATTTGAGAATAAATAATGATAAGTTAGTCAGTTTATCTTATTTATTAATTTTTGTACAAAAAAATTAAAATAGTTTTGTTTACATACAAAAAATTAAATTTCTGATGTAAGTAACAAATTTAAATTAAGCAAAATTTCCTGCAGTAATGCATTACTGAGTATGCTTGGTTTTTGACATGTACAAAAGAAATTTAATCAAAGCCTTCTATAAGATTTGTATCACACTGTAAATTAATTAGCTTAATATATAGATTTTCTAGTGCATCATTCACATTAGATTTTAATGGTAACGAAAGAAATGAAAACTCTGGCTTCAAATAATTAAACTCTTGACATCTGCAACACCTATTTGCAACAAATACAAAATTTAAATGTACTTGCTGGCCATTTAAAACTGCTTCGAGGCCCGCATGTGGCCTCAAACCGCCAGTCTGAGACCATCGTTCTGTTATATATAAACTGAAATTCCAAACTTTCTCATTTCCATTTGATTCCTAAAACATTCTTTTGTAAAAATTCTCCTATCGTATTCTCCTTTTGGAATTTCATTAATTATATCTTGAATAATATAACATCCAAAAATAATCTTCTGAGTCTTAAAAGTTCAGTAAAATTATGCTACTTTTACAGAGCCGATTTTAGCATCATAATAATTAGTTAAAAATTCTCATTTCGCAATCTTTTTAATGTAGCTTAATTTCACCCTAGTAATTTTCATTAGCTGGAATGGTTTGGTTTATTTGATTATGGCAAGGCACATGAGGGCTATCCGCATAAAGAGAGGGATGCCTTCGTGGAGTACTTTCTGAGGAAAACTGGTTCGTATACACGTTACAAATAAGAAAAACCACGTAAACGCCCGTCCAGCCACATTAGCTGGAATGTACTGTCGATGCTGCTGCGGGTGTCAAATTTAAAAACTGGGAGGGGGAAAGACGGTACTCTTTCTCCTTCTCCCCAAAAAAGAGAGAGAACATATTTGTATAAGTTTTATAAAAGTGAAGAATATGTTTTCATTAGTAGTGAATCGTGTACTTTTTCAAATGCTTTTAATATCATCAGTGAAAATGAACCAAATTATCATTCTATACCAATGTATGTATTAAATTATATTCGAAATAAATTATAGGGACGTAATAAACTGCATCATTTAAAATCATATCCCCCCCCGTGACCGAGTAGTTAAGATCGCCGAATGGTTGTAGTTTGTCCTGAATCGATTCCTGGTGAACAGGCTAGCTGCATGATTGATTCTTACTATTTTTCCCTTTATGCAGCGTGATTACGAGCCACCTGCCCTTAGAAAGTCCTCCACGAAGATAACTTTCCCTAAGCAGATAGCTTTTGGGGATATATTAGCATTATTAGAAAAATTACATTATCAAAAAATAAAACAAAAAGTGTAAATTATTAATAATTACCTTTATTATTGTTTAACGCTCCATTAACTAAACTACTTAGTTACCATTTGTAAAGTAAACTAAAGATTTTATACCAGGTCAAATGGCAAAGTTGGCTGCCTCGTTAATTGTGAGAATTTGCTGTTTACTGAGCCAGATTATAACATTCTGGTTGAATGACAGTATTTGTAAAAACATCGTGTATGTAACGTGCTTCAATGTGGTAGCGTAACGTAACCTGGTGAAGGCCAAGAAAATTAGGAAAATTCATTACGGACGATTTTATGTCAAAATAATTTCAGATCGGTCAGACTTATTCAATTTTAAAACAATGATTAGTTGTACCCTTTTTTATACGTATGTCTTGACGAGAACGTTTTTACATTCCAGCTACTTTCACTGCCGTTTTCTAAAATCAACATTTTGCAAATAACTACGTGGACGATGCGCTAGAATACTTAATCCCTCAAGCAAAGAAAAGTGTGAACTGAATAATAATTACTTATTCACCTGCTTTAATTTCCAACAGCATCCTGTTGAATCAGTTACTGATAATTTAGTTAAGCTGTACTATGCTCAGCCACTGAAACTTAACGCATTGTGAATGGCGGATGTATCATGGTGCACCAAGTAAAACGTGATTTCCCTTGTTATTGGACAGTCGCTGCTTAGCTTAGAGTTAAAAAAAATAGGAAAAAAAATCCTTTGATTGTTTTAAGCAATGGCGTTTTTTGATATCCGGCACAAAAGTGCCAGGTAATGTTTTGCTCATGATACTGATATGTCATGTGTAGTATTTAATTTGTTAAATGCTATTTAAAATAAATTCTGTAAACAAAGCGCGCTATATAAATTTTCAAGTGATTTTGTGTTTTTTATCATAAATGTTTTGTAAATTTGTTAACAAAAAATCATGAGTTTGATTTATTTGACTGTGGCAAAGCACACGAGAGCTATCTGCCTAAGAGAAGTGATGCCTTCGTGAAGAAATTTACAAGGGAGATTACTTCGTATACACGTTACAGATGGCAAAATCCACGAAAACATTCATGCAGCCAGGCCGTTGCCCGGGATTCGAACCCCGGACCGAATTACCAGTGGTCAGGACTTATTGGGTTCCCCGGTCAGCGGCTGGGGGGCCCAATAAATCTTAGGAAAATTAATGAAAAGAGTAAAGCAACAAAGAAAATTGTTACGATCACCATGGAAGTAAAAAATGAGATTTGGGAAAAGTATGAAGATAGCATGCGTATCCGGACTACTGCATACCGTATGCCGAGTACGATTGTGTCTGCGATTGTGAAGAAGAAAGATACTTTTTAAAATCGACTAACGTTGCGAAGGGAGTGAAAACGATTACTAAGCAAAGATCAGAGAGGTTAGAGCATGTTGAAAAATTGCTTTTGATCTGAATAGCCAAAAAAATAAATAAGTAAATTGCAGTATTATGTGCTGTGCTTCATTTATGTATAGTATATATTTCACCGACTTCATGTGTATTATAGTAGTAAATAGTGTTACATTAATAACAAAAGAATTTTTTTATAAGAACGGAGTAATTTTTTCCCCTTTATTTCTGATTGTAAAAGTTCTTTTGGTATACGTCCAAAGATCTGGAAAAGATTAATAATGTTTTCTGCTTCTTAAAACATAATGCTAGGGAAATCTAAGTTTCTCCAAAATTTTTGGACTGTCATATTATATTATTAGGCCAAAGGAGCGTTAGCGCAGAAGGGCTGTTAGTCTCGAAACAGCATTTTGCGTCGGTTCACTACAAACGGTATGTCACATTTTAAATTGTTGCTACCAAATATTATCGCAAATATTATAAAGATAACCCACAAAACTTTAAAAAAAAACGCCCTTTTGGGCGTAATATAAAATCTGAAAGCTTTCAGATTTTTTCTTTTTTTTAATTCAATTTATTTAAAATTGGTTGGTATTAACTTCTACATACTTGAAACAAATTTTGCAGTTACTATATTCTACTAGCTTATTTTCATTATATCAAACAGTATAATCATATAAGTGAGAAATATATTTTGAAACATTAAATTTTCAATTTCAGCGCTAGATTTTCTGAAGGAAAGACTTAATTTTAATTTTCTATATATATATTATTAAAAATAACAAAACTCGTATAAGTAAACTGCTACGAAAATTCATTAGACTCATTTAAATCATTAGATTTGAAATTTTATTTTAGCAGATTAGTTTGAAGTTTAGATGTTAGAACCAGAAATGGGAAATACCGGTTCACCTTGCAGTGAGATATTTTGTCATAACTGAAATAATTTTCATAACTGAAACTGAAAAGAAAAAGGACGTCATGTATATTTTCGCTAGTTCTTTATCTTTGTTACGAGGAAGTTTTAATATTTTATTTTATTTTTAGGTTTGTGTCTTTGTTTTAAAACGCTTTGAATAATTAATTTTCTGTGAGTTTAGTACATAGGAAAAGCCTTAACCCACAGTCAATTTAACTAACGACCTTGAAACTTTTGTTACGTGTCATGGTCGTTTTCATGTTACTAAAATTCTTCATTCCTGTTGGCTAAAATCTTTATGCTTTTTTTTTTTTCCAAACATTATCCGTGATGGTCATTACGCCGATTGGCCTAAATTCGAAAGTGGGATAAAATGTGGCAGTTTATGATTAGGGCAGCAACTTTATCTTTGCGCGAATTTCTGCGATTATTTCAGAAAATTCTAAGGAATTTTCTACTTATATTTCGGGAATTTTATCCCCCCCCCTTTCGTGAGTAGAAATAAATCAGAGAATTAAGCACTATGGACAAAATAATTCTAAAAACATTTATTTTTATTTAATGCTTTACAAAGCATGTATTCCAGGCAGTGATGAATGATGCCTTTGTAAGTTAAACGAGGGAAAAAGTTACACTTTTGCATGCCAAATTCGAATGTAACAGAGAACACTATCTGATGACGCAAATTGCTTTTCGATGCCTTTTACCGAATGGAGATCAATAACTTTTGACGAAATTTAGAGATCAACTATAAGACAAAAACTGCGGGTTTTTTTTCGATTATTGATTATAGATTAAAGAAAATGACACTCGTAATTAAATTTTTTTGTTGGCTTTATGAAAATTTAAACTACACATATCCGTAAAAATTCTGTACGCAGAGATATTGAATCTTTTATTTTTAACTGATTAAAATTACTGTGAATATTTTATTGTTTGGAATTTTTGGTGAACGATTAGTAGTACAAAATATCCTGTTGCCATTACTTATATCCATGCTCGGGAGGTATAATTAATTAACTAGAACGCCCACCAGCGGCCGAGCGGTAAAGACGCTGAACACTGGTAGTTCGGTCCGAATCCCTCGAACGGGCTGGTGCATGGGCGTTTTCGTGGTTTTCCTCATGTGTAACGTGTATACGAGCCATTTTCCCTTAGAAAGTCCTCCACGAAGGCATCCCTCCGTTTAGGCAGATAGCCCTCGTGTGCTTTGCCATAATTGAATAACCTAACCTAACCTAACCTAACCTTATGAACAAACCTTATGAATCTTTATGCTTAATGTTAGAGAGCACCTGTCGTTGGCGTATATAATTATTGACTATACGATTTTGCTCACTTCCATCCCCATTTTCTTCAAAAATACCCTTGAGGATAGAATCCAATTGTCTTATTTTATGCTATTAGCAACCTCTTGAGAGAATTTTCCACTCGGCAGATTTTCAATAATCTATTCTGCAAAGACACTACACATTTACAAAAAGCTGTGCATCCTTCCAGATTCGTAATTTCACCAGCGGCCGAGCGGTAAGAACCACTAAACACTGGTAGTTCTATTCGAATTCTTACATGAGCTCACGAGATTACCTTATAAAAACCGTTAAACACCGGTAGTTCGACTCGGGTTATTACATGCGTTCAAGGGTGGCTTCGTGAGAGTTTTCGCGGTTTTACCCTATGTGTAACACGAATGCTAGCCAGTTTTCCTTGAAACACTCTTCACGAAGGCACTCCTTCTCTTAGACCAGTGGTTCTCAATCGTTGTTGACGCATGTAAGCCTTTCACTCCTGATAGCCGATCATTCTCCCCTTCCTTTCCAAAACTCGAAAAATACATATACATTTATTTAAATTAATTTTAATGCGGTTTATAATTTAGTGAAAAAAAAGCATAGATAATGCTGATTTAATACCAAAATTTGAATAAAAGTATTTTTTATATTCATAAACTAAAATTAAATGCCTAACAGATAAATAAAATGGCTGACCGCATTATTTCACTTGGGAAAGTATGAAATTCCTTTTTTCCTCCCAGTTGAAAACCACTATCTTAAACAAATATGCTCTTGTTATAATAATATGACCTTAAAAAAAATTCATAATCCGAGATTCGAACCCAAGCTAACGACGCACCAGCAGCCTTCGGTAACCACAATACTGATCACAGCGGCATATGAAAAGCGAATTAGATTTTCTATTTCTAGGGCCTTCTGACCCACAACGTCGAACATTTTTCATAAAATTATTTACTTTATTTTGAAAAACTTCGCAACTGGAAGCATATGCCTAAGATCAATATTTAAAAAAAAAAAAAAAAACGTAAAGCCACCTTTTTCGATTATCTTATGTCAAGTTTTAAGTATATAAAATAATTCACGCAAAATAGTACTAAGAAATTAATGCTAGACCGTTATAGATTAAGAGGCAACTTAAGAGAAAACTGAAAAAGATTCTGCTTTGTCTGATAAGGTTGAGATTGTGGTAAATCACAATATAAAATAAGGAATATAAAAGCGACCATTTAATTTGCAAAAATTGCAAACACTGCTTCAGTAGCTTAGAAAAATATTTCAAGAATGTGGTATTAAAACCAACTTTTAATCTTACCAAATGTTTTAAAGTATATAGAAAATGGAAGGCAAAATAAAGAAGCTCCTTGAATCCATAATTTAATTTCTGAATATAAATTTTTATCGCTTTACTTTAATTTATGACCCGCAAAGATAAAAGCGAACGGATTTTCGATGCGTTGGATATTGATTGCGGTAATGATAACGAATGAACTGTTTTTGTTGCCATGTCATGCGGAAATACCTGGAGCATTAACCTAAAAACCAGTTTTTACCCTTTTAAGTTAGTAGCTGCTATATTTTTTTAACTACCTGCGTTTAGATGTTTGTTATGCATATTGTTTAAAGAATGTGAAATTTCCTATTTTAAATGAAGAGTTTGTTGTTTTAGTATTTATGAACAAGAAGAATATGCAATTTATCTTTTCTATGAATTTATATATTTTTTTAAAGATTAAAGGCCTTCTTTGTATATTTGAATAAAGGAAGTCATTTTTCAATGTCTTCTCTGGTTAAGCGCGAATGCTAATTTAATAATATACTACATGCATATGAGTTTTTGAACTGGATTTGCTACAAATAAAGCACTGTTTTCTATGCACGTGATGTAATATTTATTTTCCTAGAAAACGTTGCTTTCTCTGAAAGTTAATGGTATGAAAGGATAAACTGGCAGAGCTAAAATATGAATTTTTCAAGGCGGTTACACATTTTATCGCTGAACAGAATGTTCATTAAGAATGGGCTACACGATTTACTTCCTAACTGATATTACAAATGCGACCCGGGTTCAAATCTCAATGACTACACTGGTATATACTACTCAGTTACTCTTAATTATTATTATAGGGAAGCACGTTAATGCCATCTCCGTGAAGGAAAGAATGCCTTCGAGGAGGATTTTCTCAGAGAAAGTGGCTCGTATTTGTGTTACACATAGGAAAAACTACGAAAACTGTAAGTTGAACTACCAGTATTCAGCGACTGTAACAGGTCAGCCGCTGGTGATCTCCAGTTTCCCTTAAATCGCCCTATATGAAAGTAACTTTATTCTTATATAGATAACCTTAACGTACATTGCCATGATCAAATGGATTAATCTGTACATATAATACAACAAAGAGTCTGTGTGTGTCTTTCGTTCGTGTTGCGAGTAAGCTAATAGACCCAGGGCCACGAAATTTGGTACATAGGTGTATCTACACAAGAGCCAGTGCACCTCGAAGCGATTTTTTCGAAATTAGAATTAGAATTTTTTTATTTTATGTTTTGTGACCGAATCGCGTCATTTTGAGACTTAATGGGCTACAGGAAAGCGAGATTTCACTCTATATATTTCATTTTTACATCGTCGAGAAGCGTCGACACTTAGCTATTTTACGAACTTAAAATAAATTTCGTATTTCAATAAATCGATTAAATACGAATTTATTTAGGAAGGTGAGCTTAACACCTTTTCGGCGGAATTTTTTTTAAAAAAAAACTTATTTTAAAAAATGTGCCGTTTATTTTCCTTTGATTTTTGGACAAGCTGAATTTTAATCCTTTCGACTCCTTTTAAAAAAAGAATTTTGGAAAAATAATAATATTTTGTATTTTTATAAAATTTTTTAAATGAAGCTTCCGAATACACTTCTCACATCTCAGATACTTTAAAATGTAGTTTTGGCAACAATTTTCCTTTCTTATTGTTGTTGATAAATTTTTGATGAAATTGCATCATTTTGAATAGTTTCATTCTTTTAAAAATTTCGGTTTGGCAACAATTTTTCATCGTATTTCTTATGTTACTGTTTTTAAGAGACTGAAAAGTTTAAGAAATTAAAAAGTTGTTTCTTTTTGCAACGGTAAATTGTTTAATTACTTTATTAGGATAATTAACATTTGTATCCAGGGATATTGCTTATTTCATTGTAATATTTTATACAAGTTAAATGGCTGCGATGTTGACTGCTGACACATTTCCTCAGAAGATTATTACCTAAAGTATCATAACATTTCAGAATTTTAGAAAAAGGATCATTCAAACTATCGAGTAAGAAAATGTTTAAAAAATTTTAATTTTATTGTAGAATTTTTATATAATTTTTTATGTTGTCATGGTGGTGCTTAAGAACGGGGATATAAATTATGCTTTAACAAATGTTTAATGCACATCTCATGCAATTAATTTGCTAAAAATTCAAGATGT
>KK112495.1:120282-174134 GCA_000611955.2 Stegodyphus mimosarum | reverse complement strand
TTTTTAAGAGACTGAAAAGTTTAAGAAATTAAAAAGTTGTTTCTTTTTGCAACGGTAAATTGTTTAATTACTTTATTAGGATAATTAACATTTGTATCCAGGGATATTGCTTATTTCATTGTAATATTTTATACAAGTTAAATGGCTGCGATGTTGACTGCTGACACATTTCCTCAGAAGATTATTACCTAAAGTATCATAACATTTCAGAATTTTAGAAAAAGGATCATTCAAACTATCGAGTAAGAAAATGTTTAAAAAATTTTAATTTTATTGTAGAATTTTTATATAATTTTTTATGTTGTCATGGTGGTGCTTAAGAACGGGGATATAAATTATGCTTTAACAAATGTTTAATGCACATCTCATGCAATTAATTTGCTAAAAATTCAAGATGTATATGTTTTTCTGGAGATACATCAGCGCCGTATACAAAGGAGGGTTGGAATCTTAACAAAGAGAAAAAAGTTGGAAGAACTTACGCGGCCATAGGTCCCAGGTGTGTCTTTTAGGCATTTTTCCGGTACGTTTAAAAGCCAGACGAAGGCTGGCCGTATAGCGGCTAGTAATAAATAAAAGAATTTAATAATACGGACATGGACGTCTGATAGCGAAGTTTTTTATATTTTATTTAATTAAAATGAGAAAAAGAATCATAACTTTACGTGTTACATTTGCGGAAATATTCTTCACACATATTTTAGAGGATCAATCACAAATCTGATAAGGAAGGATTTTTTACAGAAAACAATAACATTAATCATCAATATGAGAAGATTTCGCTTTTTAACTGTTTTTCAATGTGTCTTCAAATTCCCACCAGTGAGTAAGTGACCGTTAAGCATGTAAGCAAACTGTACACTGCTAGGACAACCGCGCGAAATTAGCCAATGAGAGTCAAAGTAAGTGCAGATTGTAACCCCGCCCACCATGTGATGTCACGTGGTTGGAAGTAATCCTATGCAAGCAGCCATGTTTCGCATTCAAAATTAAATGCATATTTATATGAAAAAGGTGCTGTATATGGATTCAGTTTATTTTCATCCCATATCGTAATAGCACTATCTCATTAACAACTTACACAGTGGCAGAATGTAAGCAAACTTCCAGCCGTGTGACATCTTCATCGAGGGCGGAATTAACGGCGACATTTGTGTTGACTGTCATTGGTTAACTGACAGTGATCGTCCTAGCCGATTACAGTATGTTTTCTGCGACCGTTAAGTACCGGCAGTTGAATCTGTTTCGAATTTCGACGAACGGTTTGGTTGCATGAAATTTTTCGTAGCTTTCTTCTTATGCAAGCCATTTCCCTTAAAACGTCCTCCACAAAAGCAACCATAGATACCGCTATGTATTTTGCGTTAATGAAAATAAACCAACCTATCTTAATACTGAATTTGGATCCAAACGGGCACTTAAACGTACAGCCAATCACTAAATTCATTTTTGAATGCACTTACGAATTTTGCTGATTAAAGTGTGTATTATTTTTTTTAACTAAGTAAACTTTAATAAATATTTTACGAATTACTTTGATGTCTTTACATACTTGCTGGTTATCAAGTAACAACAAATATACCTCAAGCAATCTATTGGCGCCTTTTGGTAATCGAATCCATTCTTTCGTGCAGTGAGTCACTAAATTCATTTTTTAATGCATTTGCGAATTTGTTGCAGTGTATAATATTTTTTAAACTGTGTATGTTACCGGCAATGTTTGAAAGCCGCCATTATATAGAATACATTGGTATTTTATAGAATACAGAAAACTGGCCAATAATGTATGAAACGATTTTCATGCACTTCTCCCTAGGCATTCTACAGAATGCTAAAAAGCAAACCAGCAAAGTATGAAATACATCTCCGATTCGTTTCGAATATCAGGTTCCGTTTCTGTTACCAGCTGTGTGTGTTTAACCATCATGCTCATGTATGCACAAAATGTCAAAAAATTCATACTTTCTAGTAAGCCTTGCTAGGATGAAATGCTTATTTTATGCTCTCTTTGTTTCAAAACTGAAAACTCTATCGAAAGTAAAATTAATTCTAATTTTTCTTCCAATTTGGAAATACAAGCCAAAAAAAATCGGAAAACAAATTTCGCACTGTTACGTGGGACCACTGTGAGAATTTCGATCCACCAGCGGCCGAGCGGTAAAGTTGCTGAACACTGTTAGTTCGGTGCGAGGCCGGATCCCGCGAACGGGATGGCTGCATAGGCGTTTTCTTGGCATGGGTAACATATATACGAGCCAGTTTCCCTTACAAATTCCTCCACGAAGTTATCCCCTCCCTTTAGGCAGATAGCCTTCAAGGTACGTTCTTTTAAGTAATAACCTCATCATGACCTTTTTTCATACTTTGCCTAAATAACATTTGTTGTACTATAGAATACTTAGATATTGTATACAGTACATAGGGAGAGTCTATAATAATTCTGATAATTCATACTTTGCTTAAAAATGTCAAGCATTCTATAGAACTCCGGCGTTTCATACATTGCCAGTAACACAGTATATATGATAACAATAAATTTGCTTTACCTTCAGGTATTTATTGATTAGACGGTAACAATAGATATATCGCGAACAATGTTTAGCACCTATTGATGATCAAATCTGTTCTATTTTTTTTCTGGCCAGTATTAGTCGCTAGCCACATTCAAATTGGCATCAGGTAGGTTGTTATTTTCTGCAACTTACATTTCCTTCCATATGAATCTGTATACTATGATAAGAATTTAAGTGATGCATAGCTTATATCATGTTGCCTCTTATTTTCCCATTTTTCCTGATCCTCATACATTTCGTCATTTTCGTGTGGAGGTAAATCCCGGGATCAAAGTTGACATTGAAACAAAATTAAACCATCGCCATCTCCCTTAACCTAACATGGCAGCGCCATCATATTTTTATCCTATAACATGGCTGATAATACCATGTTACCTGAATATAAGATTTGACCGCTTTAAAATTCTCCTCTGAAAATTAAATTTTTATTTTATGACGTACATAGATATCTTATTCATTTGGCTATTGGTAAACTGCTGTTGCACTAAGAATAGATTTTTGAGACGGGACCATATTAGTGATTTTCTCCCTGTTTTCATTAGACGCCCAGAACCGGCCGAACGGATTAAAGGTCACTAAAATACTGGTATTTGGACTTGGATTCGTACCTGGCAAGCAGTTGGCTGCATGAGGCTTTTGGTAATTTTTCTCTGTGTAATATGAATGTACTCTAGTATCTCAAAGAAAATCGTCAACGAAGGCATTCTGTTCCTTAACCTTTTTTTTTTTTTTTTTTTTTTTTTTTTTTTTTTTGTCGTGGCACACTTTTAACGATTTCAAAATTTGGCGGCACACACACAAAAAAAGATAAGTTTAAAAGCTGTTTATTATTTACCCATAATACACTGTGTAGAATAGTTTATGATAATAATTTTGAATGTAAGATAAAATAATATATACTACAAAAACAGCAGTACGTTTACTAAGGGATTAATTACGAGTTAATAATAAGAATACTTTTAATGAGAAATTTGAGCTTGTTGTTTTTTGATAATTATCATTTACATTGGGTTGTGAAAATCACAATGCTACTCTCATATGTCTTCTACATTTAACCGTTTCGATCTTTTATCCGTTTTTATGTTGGTTAGTACTGAAAATCAGAATTCACACAAATAAGACGTAGAAAATTGAAATAATATTTTTAAAGCTTTTTTGGCCATCATGGGATAATCGCATCTAATGTTACTCTAAAATGAATTAATTGGTTATTCCGGATATTGTAAAATTAAATCTCGATTATTAAAAAGCGAAATTAGTTCTTCCTCTTCATTCAGAGTTAATTAATTCAAATACAGAAGTATTCGTTATCACAAATGCATTACGAACCCAGTCATTTTTTTGTATCTAAATTTTGGAAAATGAATAATTCTCTCCTCTAATATTGTCAAATGGTCAATTATATTTTATGAATAATTTTATTAAAATCTTTTGGGATTGACTCAGACTTTTCCAAATTGCCTTCCTGGGCTTTATTCTCCCATAAAGCTTTTTGTTTCTGGAATCCCACCAGTTGATCTCTTGAGTTTAATAAATTTTTTTCGGCCCGTGCATATTGGAATTTATGGTATTAAAAATAACAAAAATGTCTGATAAGTAAGCTAGTCTCCCACTGCACTACTGAACATGCGCGAAAATGCTCCCAAATGCGCTCTCTTTCAGAGCACCAAAATCGGCTTGGATAAAACAATTGGCGCGCTTATTAATGTCTCAAAAATCGAATTTCTCCATGTCTCATGTGTACCGTATACTAGGATTAAACCCATTATAATTTTTATTGCATACATTTGTGAAATTTGGCTGCACACTTTAAGAATTTGGCGGCCCACTGCCGCGGCACAGTGGTTGGAAATCACTGCCTTAGACAACTAACTCTCGATTGCTTTGCCAGAATCTGATAATAATTCCTTTTTATTTGAAGGTTTTGATTGCATTAGAAGATATTTTGTATGCGTATATAATTATTTAACGTGTTATAAATAGTTAATTAACGATCAACGTTTTCACTCATCCTGTAACTAATAAGTAATATTTTAATCGCAAAGCATTTTCCGACGCCGTCTGTATCTTGCAGAGAATTTGCGTCATTAACTAGTCTGTGAACATAAATATTTATGTAAATTTATCTGGGACCTACTCTTATCACTTTATAAATTTATTCATTTTGTCCTAGCAAGCATATATAACGAGTATTTTTTTAAGTTCTTTTCACAGCTGATATTCCGATTGTGGAAATGGAAGACAGTGAAACCATTGTTTCTCAAACTGTAGATTACGTTTACCATCGTTTAATCTTTACGAATGATCATCATGACCTTTAACTACATCAAACTGTCTGTTAACACTTTCCGATGGTTAAGAATTCGAATGATTGTGCAATTATAAACTTATCTTCCCGGATAACTTATCACAGACATATTTATAATATTTTGCTCATTAATAAAGGCGGCCGGTTAGATAATTATTTCCTCCTTATCTATTGATGATTGAGGAAAACAATTTAAAAGCTGTTGTTTTGTTGAGGCAAAATAATTTTGTGTAAAACCAGAATATGAGTCGTCTTTGACAAACAGAGGAAATTTATAGATCATGTAAAACATTTCCCCGAAAATTGTCTCATTACGTGCTGTGCGAAATATAATAGTATGAGAAAGCAAATTTTCATTAAAATGGACATGTTGCTGACATTATAAAATATAGTGGTTCTTACTGTAGTTGGCCTCGGTCGAGAGATTAGACAACTTAATGTTGGTATTTTTTTCCATTTCCTTTACCAACGTCTGAAGGAGGTGCTTACAGAGACAGTACAAAGATGAGGTAAGTGGGGCACTTGCTTTAGATGAAAAAACTAAACGGGATGACAAATTAGTTACGAGCATTTCGAAATTTGTTTTAAAAAAGAAATTATGATCATTTATTTCTGACTTTAGTATTCATCAAGAAGTATCAAAAGAATTTTGTTTTATAAAGAGTTAGGAGGAATTAAGAGAAGGACTAACAGCATGAATTTATTCTCAAAAGTATTGAGAACTTACAGCACTAGGTACTTACGTTTTAACGCAACCATCTTGACGCAATTTGGCGATTTTTATGGATGAAAAGTTAGAAGTAACTTATCGGGTGTAAGTTAAGTTGGTGGTTTTCGTGCCTTTTATTTAAAAGATTCTCAAACATTTGGCCAAGCGGTAACGTCGCTGAACCAAAGAACCTCTATGTAAAGAAGGAAAGGCTCCATAGACGTAATGTAAACCACTTTCTTTGTCTGCAACGCCGCTACAAAGAAAAGGGAACATTCGCCAAGGGATTTGGCGACGGAATCTGTTGGCGAGAATTTCCCCTCTGTGATATGCCGGTTCTTTGGTACCTAGCCGACATTTTCCCCCTCCGCGACGTGTATAGGAAATTGAGGAACACATGTTAACCCTTTCACTACCAATATACCCAAGCCATGGGACATATATGTCCCAGTGGTTATGAAAGGGTTAAGATGAATCGTTCCTTGACTTGTCGCGATAATTTAAACTCGGAAATTATGAAAATTAAGGTGAAGTTTCACTTTCACTGGCTGTTGAACTTCCATTGTCCATATCGCTACTTGAAACCAAAGAACCTATTCTTTGTTTAAACTCTTGCTAAACTTAACGGTCGAACCTGTCGAAACCAACTTCGACATTCAGCTTCGAGCTTTGGCGCTTTTCGGCGACACATATTTCACGCATGCGCAGTTGTTTCCCTTTTCGTTGGAAGGGAGCCACTTCTGCTTATGCGAAGTTTTCCTTCTTAACAGTACATATTCTTTGGCTGAACTCTGTTGGTTCGGTCGGAGGTTCGAATCCTGCGAACGGGCTGGTTGCACGGGCGTTTCCGTTGTTGTCCTCATTTGTAACGGGTGCACGAGCCATTTTCCGTAAGAAAGCCCTCCATGAAGGCATCCCTCTGCTTAGGCAGATAGCCGTTGAGTGCTTTGCCATAATCACATAAAACCAAACCAAAATTTCGGTATTTATACTAAGAAAACATACTTTAGCAATTTAAAATACAAATCTTAATTATTAAATAAGGATTACGTAATTTAAAAAAATAAAACAACTAAATTCTTATTAAAATATTTCTGTACTCTGTTCTTCTCTGGAAGTACACAGCGATCTTCTTCCTCTTAAACAATTATCAGAGCATTGCGGATATTTGGCTTTGTGCAGACTTCAGCAGCGGCTCTCTAGGAAACGCATTTTCTCGTGAAACCCTTTAGAAATTTTCAGCAAAATTCTGCATTCCTTTTTCCTGCAGAAATGTTACCGCAATTTCTTCCCTTTTTGGCAACTTCCTCAAGCTCATATCTTAAAACTAGGGCTAAGAAATATTACGATTTGTATATAAAAACCATTGCAACCAGGAATACTACAAAAAAGAAAGCGTGCGAAAAGGGTGGTATTGCTTGACTGAAGGATCGTTATGAACATGTTTGCCGGAAGAATGGTTATACGCATGGTTGTCAGAGTTTGGCACATTATGAAAATTTGGAGATTACTATTAAAATGGTTGCGTTAATACCTAAGTACCTAGCACTATTAAAATGTATTATTAGATAACGCACAGAAATAAATTTACGCTTGTTTGCACTAACAAACTGAACTGCATAGACTAAACTGTCTAGAAAACACCACGCTGCTGACATTAGTAGTTCTGGTACCATCTCCTTTTAATTTAAAGTACATATAACTCTTACTGCTTTTGTTTCACTGTAAGAAGCTTTCCGAAATCCAGTAACTGCAAATCGACGGTGCTTCCGGTTTCTTGCAACAGACTTAACACTAAAGGGCTGATTGAAATAGCATCGAAAATATAAACTATGATGTTTGAAAATGAAATGTATCATATTATCAATTTTTCTTCCTTACTTCTGTACAAAATATGTTGAGATACATGGCTTGAGATTTTATCTTGTTGAATCCATATTGAATTTGCTGCAAAATTGTACAGTGATTTCTGAAACAATTATGCATAGTACTAGACAAAGTAAGCGAAACGGCTTGCCAGTCTGTCTCGTAGACTGCAACATAAAGTTGAAAGGTAAAACATCACTTCTACTTTTTGAGTAGTTCTACTGTTTCTAACAAAGCAATAAAATGGATCGTTTGATATCAAAGAAATAAGAAAGGAGGTTTAAAATTCTGAATTTTTAAGAAAATACTAATTTTAATATAACTCATACTCTTAAAAAGAAGTTTTACAAAATGTACTTTTGCACAATCGGCTCTAAGAATAACTGATATAAAAATACAGGGTGTTTATAAAGTCCCAGACCCATTTTGATGTATAATAACTCATAAAATAATAAAGATAGATTAAAAGTAATAACGTAAATAGTTAGATAGACTCAAAAAGTTTCATGATCCTTGTCAATGAACTTCCACGTGTGCCCCCTTCGCCGCACGGAGAATATAAAGTCGATATTCAATTTCACACGACGTACCGGCAAGCATGTCGGCATCCACAGAGGCTATTGCTGTTGTAATTCTGGAGTTTAGGTCATCAATTGTACACTCTCCTCTTGTAAATGTTGTCCTTTACAAATTCCCAAAGGAAAAAGTGCGGCCGCGTTATATCGGGTGATCTGGGTGGCCAAGGAATTGGACCTCCTCACCCAATCCATCTTCCTGAAAAATGGTCATTCAAAGAACTACGAACGATGGTACTCCAATGAGGTGGTGCACCATCTTGTTGCAAAAAGACATGTGGCTGAAGCTCTTCTAGTTGTGGAAATACGAAGTTTTCCAACATGTCTAAGTATACGACTGATGAGACCCTCTTTTCTGTAAAAATGAAAGGCCCAATGACTCGGTCGTGCATTAGTCCACACCACACATTAACCTTTGGGGAATCCCTTTGTGCCTCATGGTATTCATGGGGGTTTTCAGATCCCCATATGCGCACATTATGGCAATTAACAATGCCAGAAAGATGAAAGGATGCTTCGTCGGAGAACATTACAGAAAAGTACAGATACTTAGACTGGAAAAGGAAATTATCTGAAATTAACCACATGTGCAGACGATATTTACAAAAGTAAAGATAATCAAACCTGAAAAGGAAAATATATAAGTTATTCCATCAATAAATGCCATAAGTTTGTTTATATCTTCATTATTTTATGAGTTATTAAACATCAAAATGAGTGGGGGACTTTATAAAAACCCTGTATAGTTATATAAAAATATTTTAAGGCATACAGTTTTGGAAAGATCGAGACATGAAGAAAAATAAACAACGCGATAAAGTTGTTGATTTAAAAACAAGAATCTCAAATTAAAGCAAGAAAAGCAATCTGACCATATAGGGGAAAATAGTTTATTGCTGGGAGTAAAAATTAGTCGCAAACTCGTATTATATTCGCGACATTAAAACCCCCGCCCAGGTAGCTGATAAAAGCGAATAAATGTAGAAGTAAAACATGAAACATCGTTAAGTGTTATAAGTTTTAAAATTATATAGTAAGGCTAGGATAAAATATAAAAATATGATATGAAAGCTATATTAAAATTAGAATTAGCTGACATATAAAATTCTGCTCGAACTTAAAAAAAAGTCTTTCTTGAAAAAAAAATGTCATCTGACTGATAAAAAGTATACGAATGCTAAGCATTGGTTCATTGCAATTCATAACGTACGAAAAGCTATCTCCTTTAGGATGGATGTTTTCGTGAGGGATATTCTAAGGGAACAGTTTCCCTTTGTATTAGAGAGGTGACTTTCTGTCGTCACTTGCTTTGATGCTGTAACTTGATAAGTGACTTTTGATGTTTATTTAGGTTTGATTTGGGCAATATCGCTTCATGAGTGTATTCACCAATTATACTTATAAAACGACTGCCAATCTTTAGTTTCAAATACATTTTTTTTTTCAGATTTATTGTTATAGATGAATCTTCGACGTTAATTCGAACTCGACAGTCGTGGCAATAGGAATATTATTTTCCACGTTACGAAGCCTAATAAGCATGGAAAACAATGAAAGTATCAATTCAGATGAAGATGAGTTCGATTTTTCGTTGACGAAGAACAAAGTTAACTTCTATTCGTAGACTACTTGACGATAGAGAAAAGGAAAGCAATGATGGGGATAGCGATGAAGTAAGAAGTAGAAGAAGGCTAAAAATCAAGGTAATTGGGATAGCGAATGTAAAAGCGACTGTGATTCTGTAGAAGTGACAGAAAATTTCGAATGGATGACTCGCACAGAATCCGAAGAAATATCGCAAAGAATACCACTTGTACAAGGCAAAAGAGCCCCGAGACCGCAAGTATCTTCAGACATAAAAGAATCATTGGATTTCTTTAAATTGTAAATAATTTTAAGTCAGCTGTAAGAAATTCACCAAGTACGCGGAAAATCCTCTCGAGTTGCTGATTCGGTCGAGCAAAAAAGGCCTCCAGTGCAAAGGGTTAAAAATGAAATATCTGGTTTTATGGTCTACATCTTAAAAAAGGGTTAAAAAGCATTCTTAGATTTTAAACTGTAAAATAACGTAATACAAACAAAACTTTTGACGTAGAAGGAAATAATTGTTAATAAATAACAATTATTTAATTGGAAATAATTGCTAAATATAAAAATAAAATCTGGAAATGTGAAAATTTCTTGAAGATGGCCATAAGACAGGCAAAAATTAAACTTCGGAGAAAGATACTAAAGTGTGTTAACTTCCTATCTGTTTAATTTATAAAAATATTACGTTCTCAGCTACTAAAAAATTCAACAGCTGTGCACGTAGCACGTAATCTTTAATTGATATTTTGCATGTTTTTATATATTTGGTTATTACTTTCTGAGTAATCATCCTCCCCCCCCGTCTATCCATTTTTATTATGTGGATATTCGCATATTTAAGAATTTCGCTCATTAATAAATACAATTAATTTGTGTGTCAGTTCGCAGTTGTTCTTAAAATATGTTCAAGTTAGAGGTTTAAAAAACAATTGTTAGGCCTTTGAAAGGAATGACGCGTATGAAATGGCGAAATGACTTTACAACATCTTAATATAAAAGAGTGAAACTAACACGTGCCAAGTCTTCGAATTAAAATAAAATTTAAAGAAATCGGGCAAATATATGCTAAATTTGGTTTATATTGAAAATGTAAAAGTATTTTTTGCATAATTTTGAAAGAATTAGCATCTGTCATTTGTGCGAATTAGTGTGTTATTTATAAAAGAATAACTTATTTAATGAAAGAAAGAAATTTGAGAAAATTAACAGTTTTTTTTATTAGTGTTCGTTAAATTTAAAAAATATAATTTAGGACCGCAATATATTAAAACATCCATTTTTCGATATTTTTTGTATTGAGGAAATATACTTGGTCTTTAATTTTTCTTTATGGTTTGTGTTAATTTCAATGTAAAACTTATATTTTGCCTCACAGAGTATAATACGAAAATTTTTATTAGTTTGTGTCAATAAATACAGAAATAATCAAAGTTTAAAAATAAATAATTAAAAGAATTGCATCAATCTATAAAAATTTTTAAAATGAGCTTTGTAACAGGTATACAAAATCAGAGCATTTATTTACGCATCGGCATACAACAACATTCCACCCTAATCCAATATCCCAAGACGCCTCCTTTAATTAAAACCTTAAGAACAAAAACATCGTTTCACTGTTGCCACTGAATTCCAAAAAAACTTGAAAGCGCACGCAACTTCTCGACTTGTTACAGGTTTATTTTTTTTATAAAATGTCAGTATAAGTTTTATTAACGACTGTAGGTACTGCATAAAATGTGGAAGATGAATATGAAACCTCAAAGATGTAAAATTGTTTTAAAACCCTAAAAATCATAATTGCAAAAAGCTTTTCCAAAATTTGTTTAACGCAACAATTTATGTTGCCTTTATTGGCGGCCTAGGTCACAGTATTAACTTAACGGTTTAGCAGCTGGACGATGTTGATGCACTGTCAGTTCGATCGGGGTTAAAATCTCGGAAAATGGCTTAGCTACGCTTTCTTGGTCCCATGTGTTACGTGAATACCAGCTACTTTTCATTAAAATATCTTCCACGAAGGCATCTGTTAGGCACATAGCTCTCGCGTGATTACCCGCAGTCTAAATAGTCCAATAATTAGTGCTAACGCTGTATGATTCAAGGCATTGCTTGTTTCAAACGTTATACAGGCAATATAAAGCTGAGGAATAGATTAAGATATATTAATTCTTTATCATAGATGATCTAATAAATAGAAAATGGTTGGATAAGTGTGTAATATTTTATGCTATTGGGCGATGCACTAACACTGAAAAATTAATAAATGTAATACAATCTTTACAAAAAGCGCAGATGCGATTCTAAGAACAGAAGTGCTTAATTTTATGCTTTTCAGTCTTTCTTGTAGACGATATTTGGTTACGACGTAATAACATTACGGGTATGACATTCTGAGATGGAAAGTTCTGTAGAATTTCTGGTCATCTATCATAACTGCATTTTTTTTCCTCCGTTACTTTTTTTATTGGCTATTTGCAGAACCTTTCCTTTTCTAGCCGTCTCGCAGTCGGCAGGTTTTGGGAGTTCATAATACAACTAAACTCCTGCTGGGGATTTTGCGTAGAAAGTCGCCTGGCCGCTAAGTTTGCGGCGGTGATCATTCATCTTTTGAACGCACAGCTGGTGGAATGTCACTCAGTTATGCTGCTGCACTCATCGAGCTACTGCGTCTGCAGGCTGTCATTTTTCTTTTTTTTTTTTTTTTTTTTTTTTTTTTTCTTTTTTTGTAACCTACTTCGTTTATTTTCTTATTTCGGTTATTAGAGAACAATTATGTGTGTGCTTTCTCATCTTGTGTTCTGCGCAGTTACGTGAACTTGTTACAATTATCATTATAACATTTATAGATAAGACGTTAATAAAACCGTACCTCTTCCAAAATTTATTGAGCTTGTCTATAGTTGGGACTTCCGCTCAAGGTGACCACCTTCTTACTAGACATGGTATATTTTATACAATTTTAACGTTCAACAAGTTTGTCGGCAATTTCGTACTTTCTTTCTTCCTAGCAATAACAATAAAAACAGGTGAAAGTGTATATCACCTCGAGTGCAGCAGAAGATGGCACTTAACAACCGAATTCAGTTTCAATAGCGCTGTATTTACCAAAGAACGTTTTCTTTCCTTTAGCATTTAACTTACAAAGCTACAGTAAACCCTTACGTTGCATAATGCGATTTTGCGTATGCGCGTTATCTTTAAATGGCCCACAGCGACCGAGCGGTAAAGATGCTGAACACTGGTAGTTCGGTCCGAGGTTCGAATCCCGCGAACAGAATGGCTGGATGGGCGTTTTCGTGGTTTTCCCCATGTGTAACGTGTATACGAGCCAGTTTCTCGTAGAAAGTCATCCACGAAGGCATCCCTCCCTTTAGGCAGATAGCCCTCGTGTGCTTTGCCATAATTGAATAACCTAACCTACCCTATCTTTAAATGTCTCCATTTAATTTGCCCAGTGTGAGAATTTCAAGTATACGCGGTGCACTGCAGAGGGTCAGCCCCACTGCGATAGCCCTGTTATGGTTGTAGGAAAAAATGTCACCCGGAAAATAAGGAACGGAAAGATAGGCACCGGAAAATTAGGAAACGGAAAATATGTCACCATTCTTTTGCAATGGGAAAAATAAGGGATGTTTAGAAATATCGCCAAGATGGGAGATAAAAGTTTTATCATAACAACCATACCTGCGGAATAAGGAAATCTTCTGACGATGATTGAAAGAAGATTTAAGGGACCTGCTGGCCTGTCCGATGGTAAAAATAGAGGGTTGACCAGCGGGTCATGGTCATTAGTGATTGTTCCCCTCGTACCCCATGTAGTCATAGCCTTAAGCTGTGGTTCAGGGGTGAAGCATTGTCGCATAACTGAGCATTAAAAGCAGTATTATAACAAACCGTTGTACTAGATGAAATTTAGTTACAGTTTGCGATAAGAATATTAAAACCAGCTATCGAAATGACCTTGCTCGGCTGCAGCTAGCTCAACGTCTTACCCTTAAAACCTCCCTCAAGAGAGCCCGCTATAACACAGCCGGTTAAATTAGAATTTGGTAGGTTTCCCCAACTCCGATTGGCGACATTATTTGGCGAGATTTTAGAGTTCCTTTTTTCCGTTCCTTATTTTCCGGGGGCTTTCTTTCCGTTTCCCTTTTTTCCGGGTGACATTTTTTTCCACACACCCCTGTTGGTTATATGACTGATCTGAAAATTCATTCATTAAAGAAGTTGAATATTGCTTAGAACAGCAAAAACCTCATCTTTAAAGTTCATTTCTCGAAGTTGCGAGACACGGTTCTGAAACCTTCACAACACTGCATTTAACGTAGAGGTTTTATTCCTTTCCCAAACACCACTTCCTAAATCCAAACAAAACATCAAGGAATCATAAAAAAAACATTCAAAACCTCTTATTTTAGGCATGTTTACATCTCTGCAACTAAAGCACTAGACGAAGGAAAACAGGACACACTAAATGGCATTTTGGAAGCAATTCAGCGGAAGACACTGAAAAAAAAATGGTTAAATAACATGATGTGAGCAAGTAAATTCATCAACGATGAATGTTTGTTGGCCAGAAGTTGTCAATAATTTTAAAGGATATTCATCACTCGAAATGATGTCGAGGAAATCGTACAAATTGCGAAAGTGGTGGTCAGCGAAAGTTTTTCAGAAATAGATGAAGGAGAAATCAAAGAATTAGTCGAGAACGGCGATCGTGAAATAGCAAATAGAGAATTAGGAGATCTTATAATGTCAACAATAGAGAAGATAGTGAAGAAGATAAAGAGTCTTTAACGTACAAGAAGTTAAATGAATTGTTTAAAAAGGTACTGAAACTTTCTGGCTTTATAATGGAAAATGAAGAAAGAAATTGATCCTTATAAAAGGTATTGAAAAGCGCTCTACTCCGTATAGCGAAGCGTTTAATGACTTGCATCAGACATTTTGTAAAGCAGAAACCACCTGCTATTTTCTAAAAAAATTATTTTACCGTGTACCAATTTTTTAAGAAGTAACAGAAATCCTGCCAATTAATATTTGTTTAATTTTCCCCTCGTAATTAAAAAAAAACTTTAAAAAATCTGAAAGGTTTCAGATTTCAATTACGTCCAAAGGGGCGTGTTTTTAACGTTTTGTGTGTTATATTTGTTTATTAAATATCATATTCTACGTATTCAAACCATCAAATTCAGTTCAACAGCAATATCGCAAAATAATTTTAAAATGAGCATACATTTAGAATTTTCGATACACAGTCTCGCGCGCTGGTGATATTTTTTTCCCCGTACAGTGTTGCTATTGCTCGCTTTGAAATCGTTGAGTTTGTTAATCAAAAATTCGTTAAAGTGCTGCAAAATATGAAATCGATAATAAAACAAATTTCAAATTCCAAATTAGGGCTTCCAGATGATCATATTCGGTGGAAGATTACGTTGTTCAAAATTTGATTTTTATCACATTGCGAGAAACATACATGCATTCATGCAGATTCTTCATTATTTAATTTCTTTAAATGTAATACAGTGCTCTAATATTTAGTGGCAATAATTTGAAAAGTAAACAACGCTTATTGTGAATCAATTCAAAATGCCAAAACAAAATTAATAATCCTTTAGGGCAATTGTCCCTTTGGACTAATAATATTTAGTTTTGTATAAATTACATCTTAGAATTGTGTCTATAAGTCACATCTTCTTAGAAGGGGTAATGATTTAACCCCCGCGTTCGGTAGGGTTTACTGCAACAGACCTGAATTTGCGTTATTCCTTTTGATCGAATGTTGCTTTTTTTTTTTTTTTTTTTCCTATTTTTTTTTCATCAGTAGGTAATTAAAAAAAGGAAATTGTGAAATCTTAATTTGCAATGATTAATAGTAACTGAAAAAGTACATCCAGCTACCGTGTTTCGATTTTTATTTATAAGGTTTTACTTAGTTCACTCATGCTGTTTATTGCCATAATCGAAAGTTTGTTCAAGTACTAGCTTTTTCAGCTACTTTCTGATAAGCTTATAGAGTTCAGATTTTGTACACAGAGTGTTTGTGGATAACAATATAATGTAGTAAACTTGTAAGGTATTTCTCCCGCCTTCTTCGCATGCCTTCGTGGTGTAGTGGTCTGCATGCTCGACGCGTAACCGAGAGGTCCGTGGTTCGATTCCCGGCAAAGGCGTTGCACATTTTTCATGTCTCCTGCTTCGAAATAACCTAATGTCTCTACAAACTGGGTTTTTCAATATTTTGTTGAGTTTTTTAAAATTTAATATTGAAACAATTTTCATTCATATCTTCGTTTTACGAACAAACTAAAAACCTCAGAATTTTTACTGTTTTCACCATCGGATAAATTGGAAAACAGGCTTTCGAAGGAAGTTTCTATAAAATGTTAATGTAATTTCTGAATTTTTTTCAATTGCATGTAACAAAACTATTGAAGTAAAAGAGAGATTATTTATGGTTAAACTTATTTTGCACGAGTGATTTGATAGATAAAACGTATCATTGAAACTAAAATGAAAATTTTTTCAAAATAAGCTTTTAAAACTTATATTTAAAACTCATAAAAATTAAATGGAATAAAAAGGAGAAAAATAATTTATAATGTTGTTTAATGGGAAAAAGAAATTAAATAATTATTTTTATAAATTTCAGCTGCAGCTTTGAATTACGAACAATAAAAGCGTGGGCTCCTAAATAACAGTGTCTAATAATTAGTTTGCATTGTCAAAAATACAAGCCACTAACTTTATTAATTAATCAAGGGTGCCGCACGCTTTTATTATTCGAAATATAAAATTGTAGATCAATTTTTTGAAAAGAATTGTTAAATCGCTTATTCCCTTTAAATTATATGATAAATTATTTTTCTCCTTTTAATTAATCATTTTATGAGTTTTAAATAAAAGCTTTTTTTTATAAAAAACGTTTGATTATTATTATTATTAATATTTACACAGAGGAAATATACACAGTCCAGTCACATTAATGTGACCACCACGTACTTTCCATGTCAGAGTTAAATAACCAATCACAGAAGGCAGGTGGCAGCACAGTGCAGTTGAGCGTATATAAAGGGTGTGTGAGGGCTTCGGAAAACATTTCAATCGTTGGTGTAATGCAGAAACGAAGCGATTTATCCGACTTCCAAAAGGGCATGATCATTGGCTTTCGGGCCAAGGGTGGAAGCATTTCCGAAACGGCTGAGTTTGTGAACTGTTCGCGTGCCGCCGTGGTAAAAGTGTACCGTGCATGGCAAAATGGGACTGTCCAAAATCAGCGACGTGGCAAATGTGGTGCACCACGGGCCATAGATGACAGAGGCGAACGACGGTTGCGGAGATGCGTTCGGGCAGATAGACGGGCTACCGTTGAGCAACTGACCACCAAAATGAACCAAGGGGCTACCAAAAGTGTCTCCCAAAGTACTATTCAGCGAACATTGCTGCGTCTGGGCCTCCGAAGCAGACGCCTGGTTCGTGCACCTATGCTGACTGCTGTTCATCGACGGCGAAGGCTAGAATTTGCACGCCAGTACAGCAGCTGGACGTCCACTGAGTGGCGACAGGTTGCGTTTTCGGATGAATCGCGTTTTATGCTCCATCGGACAGATGGACGTTGGCGTATAAGGCGTGAAACCTCTGAAAGGAACCACCCTGCAACCATTGCCGGAACGGTCCAAGCTGGAGGCGGGAGCATTATGGTCTGGGGAATGTTTTCCTGGCATTCTCTAGGTTCACTGATCATTGTGGAAGGCACAATGGATCAATACAAGTACGCATCTGTCCTTGCGGACCATGTTCACCCCTACATGCGCATTGTTTTTCCTCAGGATGATGGCATCTTCCAGCAGGACAATGCGAGGTGCCATACAGCTGCCAGTGTACGTGCGTGGTTCGAAGAGCACCAGGATGAGTTTACCGTCCTCCCCTGGCCAGCAAACTCACCTGACTTAAACCCAATCGAGCATCTGTGGGACCATCTCGATCGAGTTGTTCGCGCCATGGATCCTCAACCGCGTAATCTAGCGCAGCTGGCCACGGCATTAGAGTCGGCATGGCTCAACATCCCAGAGAACACCTTCAGGGACCTATGTGACTCTCTTCCTGCACGTCTCGCAGCAGTCCGCTCTGCGAAAGGTGGTTATTCTGGCTTTTGACAGATGGTCACATTAATGTGACTGGACTGTGTATATCGGAAGGCAAATCTTCTGAAGTGGGTTTAAGTTAGTGTGAAGCATCAGAAAAAGGCAGTAAGACACTTCATTGTCGATATATGTTGAATTTTCAACTACGATTTAAAAGAAATAAGTTTTGAAAATTCTACGTAAAAAAGTTTAGCGATATTGAATTCTGAAATGCGCACTGTTTATATACTATAATACCATTATTAGCAGTTTTGCGATGAGTTAATTTATTATATAAGATAGTCAAGAAACTGATTTCCATCTAGGCCCACAAGGCTCAGCCCGAAGACCAGATGTTTTAAAGGACCTCTCTTTATAGCCCAGTTTTTCCTGCAATATAAAGAAGGAAAATAGTCATTAGGGACCCAAAAAAGAACGCTATACGCATATTTCTAGACCGCGGAATCGGGCCCTAGTATTGTCGTAAAATCCCATAAAGTTGACAAAAGTAAATAGAAGTAGGCTTACTTTTCTGCCATATGTAGTATCTTTTTCTTACATAATTCAATACTGAGTATTTTTACTGGCTGGTCACCCAGATACTACATGGTTTCCTCTTCAGCTTTGAGCGGATGACGTCACTGACTCAGCTTCTGTTCCAAAGCTATATAATCGTCTCTCCCAAAATTACTACATGCTACAAAATTTGCTCTTCTCGAGCAAGGTCAACTCGCGTGGTGACGTTGATGTCCTTGGCTCGTAAGTCTAAACAGATAGATAGGATATTCTGTCGGAAAGAAAAAGTTTTGATCTTGAAAGAGCATAACTTTGTCTGTATGTTGATTTTGACTATAATTAACTGTTTTTTTTTTCACTTCTGGAAACAATAAACCGCGGTTTATGGTTATTGATTTATCCTAAATCTTACAAGAAACGATTTTCTACTCTTTGAAAGAAGTTTATAAGTAGCACTTAAATCAATCTTTTTCTATGCATTGTACGCTGGATTTGATTTTAATACCTAAAGAGGTTTAATAAATTTTACTGCTGAAACTCGATTTCAGTTTATTTGGGAATCAAATGGGATTATTTGATTCGCTTACGACTGAGCTCGGATTTGTTGACATTCTGAAGTTTGGCTGCTTGTGGTGAATAAACAAAAGCAAGGTAAAACATAAACACCCTATGTTGACATGATAGACGAAATAATATTTAAACAGTCACAAGAGTACACACTGATGTTTTCGCCTACCCTAAGTTCCATTATTTAGTGGCTTAGTGGTCGTATAATTCCTGTAAACATTTAAAGCGCTGAAATCGAACTACATTATTTAATCCATCTAGAATAATATATATAAGATTAAAGTTTGTGTGCAAATAACTATTTTAGAGATGTTGGCATACCAGTTTACAAGTTTAATTGTAGAAAAGTTGAAATATCTTCTTTTATCAAACAGTTTTACTTAAGATTATAAATGCTAAGATCCAGATAATCTACAATTAATTAATTTTTGTTGATCTTGTTAAGTTTTAAACATTTGGAGTAGATGTTTCTGATTTCAATAAGATTATTATTGTTGAAAGTAAAAATATCATCAATATATCTGAATGTGTGTTCAAATTTAGTGAAATCATTTTCTGAAAGGTTTTTTAAGAAAATTATAGTCTTTAGAAAACAAATAAGGGTTACATAAGTGAGTTGAATAACAACTTTCCATTAGAATACCATCTATTTGTAGGTAAAGAATGTCTGCATGCTTTATAAAGTTATTAAAAAGCCATAGATAATCTTTCCATTTTTGTAAATCCAGAACAGTTAGTCATTCAGGAAAAAATCTGGTAGCTCAGTAAGACTTTCATAGATTTCTTGTTTCTTTAAGTGGGAGAGACGTGTTGGAGAATTTTAAAGCCGTAGACGTGGATACTGTAAATTTTAAATTTTTTAATTTTTTCAGTTATTTGCAAGTTGTTGTTAACAATCCAACGGTAGTGCTTATCAGTATTAGCTTTATTAAACACTAAATTATATATTGATTTAAGTAGACCTGTGAAAATATAATCAAAATTCTTCTTGCACAATTTGCAATGAATCTAAATTTGGCAAGAGTTTTGTAAAATTTTGGAATTACATACATATTGGCAAATCTATTCTTTGCAGTAAAAATAGAAATTTGTCATTTTTTGTGAAAAGCATAAATTTTGTTGAAAATACTTCCTTCTTTATTAATGGAAATACAACATGTTGTTGAACTATGCTGCTCCTTTTTTTAATAAGGCAATTGTCTTCATAAAATGCTAAAACTGTTACTTGCTTTATCAATTTTGGTAATAGTAATTTGTGTTTTGTATTGTGAAAACTTGTGAAGTAAATCCTTTCAATTTTTAATTACTTTAAATCCTTTAATTTTATCAGTATTCGTTTTGCTTTGATCTAATATTTCATTTTTGCATTCCGTAAAAAGATAAGTAGTTAAAATTAGGGGAAAACTTGCTTTCAGTATGAACTTATCAATAGCTGCTGAAATACTTTCGAAACAATTCAATTTAGAAATCTTTTTCACTGGTCTAAATTTTGTTACTTTTTTTCTTAAGCTGCTTTACTTCTTGATACAGTAAAATGTCTAGATTTCCTGTAATTATATGTTTACGTTGTTAATCCATATATGGTAGAAATCTCCTCTCACTACAATTTCAGATTGCAGAAAAATCTTCATCGTGATGATTGGTTATATATATATACACTCATGTTTATAAATTAAGGATAATTCGGAGTCACGCGGAAATCGAACTCTAAAATAAATATATCACCTGTAAAATCACTACACACATCTTCAAGAATCATATGCAAATTTCAGGAAGTAACCAGATGACACCGATGGTACGTCACAATGACGAGAGTGTAAGAGAGTGATATATAAGGAATACAGGCAAAGAAGTAAAATTGTTCGCAGGCGCTTTATAAGCATTTCAGTGCAATAACCGAATAGTTATGACACAAAGGACGCATTTGGATGATTTTTTACGTGGTAGAATTATCGGCCGTCTGGAATGTGGGCGTACCCAACTGGAAGTATCAGACGAACTTGGAATTGCCCAGAGTGTCATCTCCAGGCTTTGGCAACAATTCCAAGATGATGGTAATGTAAGTAGACGTTACAGCACAGGTCGCCCCAGAGTTACAACGCCGAATGAGGACCGGTATTTGGCAGTTACTGCCAAAAGAAACAGGCGGAGCACAGCCTCAAACCTGTCTCGTCAGCTCTCTTCAGCCACTGGTACGACAATTTCAAGGCAAACCGTGTACAGACACTTAGGGCAGATTAGTCTATATGCTCGTAGACCTGTCAGATACGTTCCACTTACTGCAACTCACTGTCGCCTGCGGTTAGCCTGGAGTAGAGAGCATGCATTGTGGACACCGCAACAGTGGGCTTGTGTGATGTTTTCCGACGAGTCCAGGTTTAGCTTGCAGTCTGATTCTCGCCGGACTTTCATATGGAGAGCTCCAGGTACCCGTTACCACCAAGAAAACATCATTGAACGACACCGTTACGGTGGTGCAGGAGTGCTCGTTTGGGGTGGAATTATTCTGGGTTCCAGAACTGACCTGCATGTTCAAATTGGAACCATGACAAGCCAAATCTATCGGGACGTCATTCTGGAACAACATGTACGTTTGTTTCGGGGCGCCATGGGCGCACAATTTGTGTTTATGGATGACAACGCCCGTCCTCACCGTGCAAACATCGTAAGCGAATGCCTTCAATCGGAGGATATCACCCGTATGGACTGGCCAGCATTCTCACCGGACTTGAATCCAGTAGAGCACGTGTGGGACATGCTTGGCCGACGAGTTGCAGCCTGTCAACCTCCTCCTACATGTCTACCGGAACTTCGGAGAGCATTGCTTTTTGAGTGGTGTAATATCCCCCAAGATCAGATCGATAATCTGATACTCAGCATGCCTAGGCGTTGTACGGACTGTCTTGCATCGTCTGGGAGACATACAATGTATTAACAATCATACCAACCATGTAATATTGGTTTTTTGTAAATAGGTTTTTTTTCTAATTTGCTCCAGGGAAAAAAATCGCAAATTTTTTTAATAATATCAAACATATAGCATCTTTTTTTGCTCTTTACTTTTTGTTTAATAAATAAGCTTTACAAATAAGTCAAATTTGTTTTACTTCTAACTCTTCCTTTGCCCGATTTTGCATTATCCTTAATTTATGGACATGAGTGTATATATATATATATATATACTTAGTTTTTTTGTTGTACTTAAAACAGATACTTATTTTAGACTGTATTGCAGCTTTTTTAAAGACACTGCAGGTTGAGATCATCAAAACTTCTGTGAAGAAAGTAGATTGTACAGAAATTTTTTTTTTACATAGATGAATTGCAGTTAAATTTGAATTTCACAAAGTCAAGTACTAAATCTTTGATGAGGCTATTTCCTGTAAACTTATTTTTAAGGAAATGTTGAATTATAAGTACATGTCTGTGAGGGAATGAATAAAAGTTGTCAAGAATATTTTTCCTAAAATTAGGCTTTTTAAATATATCCTGGAATTTTGATTGTTGTGAAGTAGTATTTAAAGTTATTTTTTTTTTTACTTTCTTGCTTTTTCATCTGGTACCTCTGTGTATTTTCTTGCTGAAAAAAATGAATTGTTCGTAAATTGTAGCATAAAAGTCGGATTTATTATTGATTGAAGAGTTTTATCCATATGGTTAAAGTGTCTTAAATTGTAAAATATAGAGAGATTCATTAAAAGGTCTATTTTTAAGATTAGGAACAATATCTAAGATCTTAATAGCTATGTTGTTAAAATCGGGAAATTTAAAATGTTCTAGATCCTTGGTAGGTGAATTATTACTATTGTTATTGATTGCAAATCTTTTATTGTGTGATCTATGGTTGTTGATTCTGACGTTATTATTATTTTTAATTTGTCCAGTCTAAACAAGATCGCGAGTTTTACATGTTATGGAGTAAACACTATTAAAAGCTTTTCAAAGCGATTTTTGCTTTGTAGCAAGAAAGCTGATTGGAGTGTCATTATGTCTACAGGTTAATCAGTTGGAACTCTGACATTCCTTAATTTCTGTTTCTTGACATGAGAAAAAAAGAGAAAGTAATCAGAGAGCTATGATAAATTACAGTAATGTTCATAAAAGAAAACTTCAACCCTTTGTGTTGAATAGTTCTAAATCCCAAGTTTAGTTGAACTATTTTATTAGTAAAAACACTTATAATTTTACTGGTATTGAAGTTCATTTCTTTCGTGCCTTTGTGAATTTGGTTCTAAATTTCTTACATTTTGTGTATAATATATACCATGTGACCCAAAAGTCCGTTAACATTTGAAAATTCAATAATTCACTTAATAATGTAGATAGCGTGGTAAAAACTGATGCACATACTTGAAATATCATGGGGTAAAAAAAGTGCTTAAAACGGCCAACAGATGGGACTTCATAACAAACAAAAGCAACAATTACCATAACAATTGATTTTTACCAAAGACCATGATCTTTGTAACAAATATTCAACATGTCGGCCGTCATTCATCAACAATACCTGTAGTCGAGAGGCAATGTTGTGAATAGCACTGTACAGCATATCTGTAGGTATGGTGAGAAACTGCCGTCGGATATTGTCTTTTAGCATCCCTAATGACATCGGACGATCGCTGTAGACTTGCATTTCAGGTAACCCCACAACCAATAATTCTATCGATTGGGATCCGGGGACCTGAGATGCCAAGCATAACGGATGTGGCGGCTCAGCACACAATCCTCATCAAACGATGTGTGCAAGATCACTTCGGATCTTTCAACGATGTGTGCAAGATCACTTCGGATCTTTCAACGATGTGTGCAAGATCACTTCAAGATCATCATTGGATCTTTCACTCGTGTAGCAATATGGGGAAGGGCCATCCTGCGTAATGGTCATACCTTCCAACGGATGTTTATCAGTCAGATTGGGAGTAATGCAATTCTGTAACATATCAGTGTACCTCGCACGTGTCAGACTGACAGTTTGAATAACAGAACCACACATTTCCTCGAAGAAAAAAGGGCCCGTTCACGTTTGATATGATAAATTCAGATCGCACCGTGACCAAGACCCGGAGGCGAGGGGACAAAGTCAAGAAGGGCCTGATTCCCTCTCTCACTAGAGCTCATTTCATACACGATTGTCATGCGGAGGCACTGATATTTTGCTGCCCAGTGCCATATGTTGGCCTTTGTTTTGCACTTTTTTGTCCAATAAAAAGCCCATATCATTTCAAGCCACATGTGTGTCAGGTTTTACCTCTCTACCTACATTATTCCGTGAATTATTGAACTTTCAAATGTCAACGGACTTTTGGGTCACCTGGTATACATATAGATATATATGTGTGTGTGTGTTTGGAATTAACTAAAAAAATAAATACGTTTAAAATTCATCCCATATTTAGCTCGGAATAAACCACATGCAAAATCCAAAAACAGAAGCATATAGTGGCAGAGCTTATGAAATGGGGGCAAAACATGCCAAAACCAAAAAAATTAAAAACGATATTTACATCTTTCGCCGCATCATCATCCGAGACCTGGGCAACGCAAAAAAAGGCGGTTGGCGCAACGAAAGAAGTAAATAAATAGAATAGCCTGTTTCTCAACTGACAAGGGCACAGATTAAAATTTTAAATATAAAAATAATCTCAGGAAAACAAATAATCAATCTATGTCTTTATCAGGGCACCCCTTTAATAAAAATACAGGCCAAAGTAAGCAGTGGAAGTAATTGTAGCATCAAAAAAGAGACAAATTGAAAACGATTGCGAAATAACAGACAGATTTAACAGATAGAGTCTAAAAATAATAACCCAACTGCTAAAAAAATATGCGATTTTTTTAAATAAAAATTAGAAAAATTAAACTAAATGCGAATTTCGAAAACATGCAGTCCAGGTTAAACATAGTAAAAAAGGATTCATAAACAAGTAAAAAAGCCTAAATATCGAATTTGTTTAATGGACATATTCAAAATATATCCAACATATTCAAAAATAAAAGAAAAATGAAAGTTTTATCTAAAAAGTGTAAAATAAAATATAATATAAATAACAATTGGAGGAGTAAGTTCTTAAAATTTGTAACACAAAAACAAAAAAATTTTGAAATGATAAAATATATGTATATATTCCTATATATTAACAAAGTCTAAAATGCGCTGAGGTAAACGAACGAATTTAAAACCGATAAAACTCAATAAAAAAATTAGAAAAACTTACATTCTAAAATCAAAAATGAATAATTAGAAAAAGAACATTCAATTACCGATTACCCGATTTATAAAACGAAAATCCGACAGTTGTAGTTCAAGTAAAGTATTAATTCACTGGTAAATGGATCCTAAAATTATCTCAATTTTAATTTGAGAAAACTATTATTTTTCTTTTAGAAAAAATGTTATAATGTTATAGAAAGAATTTTATTAATTATAGCTAACCTAAAAGAGAAATATCTAAAAGGAAAATATGTATAATACAGTGTAATTCTAACTATCATTATCTCTTGTTCCCCCTCTGCAAGTTAAGTTAGTAATTAATCATAATAATATATTTGCTAACCGACTTGTTAAAAACCTTCACTTTAATAATAAGTTTTTTGCTTAAAACTGCTCCTTTCTCATGAAAAGAAAATCGTACTTTTGAAGTACATCAGATGCTGCAGCTTTTCTGTGGGCAATTTTGCAGTAAACTGCATACGACTCCTTGTACAGACAGTTTAAATGCCATCGGAACAATGTTGTTGCGCAATAAACAGCAGCAACACGTTAAATACTGATATTCTGAGGCGATTGTAGAATATTCCTGCAATAAGGAAGAAGGAATTCCAGCTAAGAGGAATAGCTTTGAAGGAAAATTACTCAAAGTGTCATTTTTAAGGAAGTTTCAAAGGTTAAAAATACAGTGCAAAATAATTTTCTTCTTCTTACTTTATCTTAACTATCACAATTTATGCATAAATGACTTGTTTACGATGTCTAATTATTTGCACGTGGGTTTTCTGTTAAAGTTTAGTGATATATGACAACACACACGTTATATCGGAAACTAAGATACATTAAATCTCGTTATAGCGTTACTCAGTGTAATAATTCAGTTATCTACGAGATATAAAATGAAACCTGTGTTATTTACCATTATAATACATTCTTATTTAATGAACTTCATTTGCTAAATAGTCACTCATTTTGAAAAATCTCTTAGATGATAGTTTATGTTTTTCGTTTTTTCTCCCTCATTTTTTTTTTTTTTTTAGTCTTTTCAAGATTGCTGAAGAAACAACAAAAACAACAAAAAAAAAACAAATTTAGAAAAAAGGCTTGCAGCTAATTACAGTTAGGGGACGTAATTATTTATCTAATTAAGTCTGAACGGTTTGGAGTTTCTCAAAAAAAAAAAGATTTTAGCTGATGTTGATCGGTTTTATTTTCCTTGCGGGTCGGTATCGTATTTTGGCACTTTGCAGTCTATTAAACATGCACTAAATTTATATCTTAAAATTATTGAACTTTTTTTAAAATAAATTATCGTATCCCTCCCTTTTTTTAACTTTTATCATTTGAACGTACCGTAACGTTTACCGTTACCTAATTTTACCGTTCAAAAATCGGGAAAGAACAAATATGTAATTATACTATCTATCAACAAGTATTTGAGCTCCTATGCAAATGCCCATCTGCGGTCCTGATATACGTCACGCCTTCCCGCATTAAATGATGCGTGGGAAACAACTTTGGTTTTAGTCACATGCAAAGTACCACAAAGTACAAAGTTATCTGATTTCGAGAAAGGTTTAATCGTCAAATGTCACAAAAATTGCCGATTCTTAAGCGGCATATGTAGTTAGCTGAATTACTGAAATTCGACAGTGCCGTATGAGATTCAGAAGTGGAAGGTGAGTGGTGACGGTTGGAATGTGCCCCGAGTCGGCAGACCCACGAAACTGGAAGATAGGAACCGACGGGTGCTATCCAGAGAAATTCTGAATAACCACACCCAGCCGATGGCCCACATACTTCAGGAGTTTCATCAGGCAGCCGGGAGTGTTGTTTTGATAAATACCATCCACAAGAAAGCACATCTGCTTGGTATTCATGGTCGTGCTGTCGTCCATAACCTTTGATCACGAAGTCCAAGAGCTCGGTTAATGTGGTGCAAAGCATGTCGACAGGGAACCGTTGATCAGTAAAAACGTGTTCTCTGGAGTAGCGAAATTAAGGTTCACCTTCTACCGTTCGGATGACAGTGTCTGGGGTCTGCCTGGAGAACGCCTTCTGCCAGAATGTTTTGTGTCCACAGTAAAATTCAGCGAAGGTGGAATTATGATCTAGTGGTGTTTCACTTGATATGGTCTGAAACCCTGGTCCATATTCATGGTAAACTCCGAAGCCTAATGCACTATTTTGAATACTATGTTGAGACAGTTTTACGGGTTGGATCCATGTTACTTTCAGAACGACATCGCCAGCTGTCATGCTGTGAGGTTCGCCATGGATTAGTATGGTGACAATGAGGTTAACTGAATGGACTGACCTACACAGAGCCCAGACTTGAACCCTATCGAGAACCTCTGGAACGAGTAGGATCGCCGAATTAAGGGAGGTAACAACCGTCCAATATCGGTGCGGGAACTTAATGCCTTTTCCAAGCCAAGTGGAAGAAAATTACCAAAAGCCGTCAAATTACGACTTATAGAAAACATGCCCTGGAGTTTTGAGTCTGTAATTGATACTTGCGGAGTCTCTACCAACTATTGATTATGAATAAATTTCGTTTTCGTCTCTATCACAGGTGTCTAAATACTTATTGGTAGATCGTTTTAACACATATTAAGGCACACATTAAGGCAGATTACTGTTATTATATTTTGCATTTAATGATGAACTGTTATTTTATTATGCATTTATTATATTATGCATTTAAAAAGACTTTAAATGCATAATATAATAAATGCATAATACAATAAGAGTTCATCAGTTTCAAAAATATTCTTTGTATTTACAGAATAATTTCCCATTCGTGTATACATTTTACATTGCTACCATAAATTAGAATATTTTCAGTCGTATGCAAAAAGGAAAAAATTCGCGAGGGGGGAATTATATGAGTAAATATGGTAAAGTGTACTTTCAACTATCCGGTTTGCAGATTATTCTTGCGTGGTTATGCCCACACGAACACTCAACGCTAGGCACTCAACAACAACACGTTGTAAGAAAGAGTATGTAAAAGAGTAAACACGCGCATGTCCGAACGTGGGAAAAAACTGTTGCGGGAGTCGTGCGAGTGGGCGTGACGTTGCTAATATAGAAATCGGAGATTGATCTAATTGTAAGGAAAGAAGTAACTGAAGTTGTATGCCAACAAATTGAAAATGTAAATGTCTTCAAAAATGTCGATCGAAAAACGTCGGGTAATGGTTCGCTGGCGGTTCGACTGAGCCGGGCTTTCAATGCTTGAGTGTTAGGGATGTAATTTTAAGTCACAAGCGGAAAAGATACTAGCAATTACATTAGCTCCCGAGACACCATTGACTTCCGTTAAAACTCTATTGGAATTCATTGAATATGATGGATTCCAGTACAATGATATAATTACCACTTTGAAATATACGCTGTGAAATTTGACAAATATATAAACGTTCCCAAGAACAAAGTAAAACTACTGACTTTTTTACAAAATAAATGCATACAATATGCTTGAAAACTGATAGCTTGGATTATTGGTGTTTTTCAGTTGCCTTGATCTGCTTCCCCTCATCAGCCAGATAAACTAGAGTAGCCGAGAGTGTATTTAATCTTTATGTCAAAAACACCACATTTAGTTTGTTAACTAGTTAGTATTTTCGAAGTTATATGTGAACTGAACCATTCTAACCTGAATATTGATATCAGTAATATTCCAACTAATTTCCACGGAAAATTCTGGAGGGCTTATTTTTATTAAAATTCAGATTTTTGTTTATTACACAACTTAAGGATTATGTAATGTAATAATAATTTGTCAAAGAGAAAAAATTAACCGGTTTGCGAGTTAACCGGGCCTTATTTAAAATTGCTGTCATAAACCATCAGAACAAAGCGAAATTTATACATGAAATACAAGTGGAGATAGCTTGGTTTATTGACAAAGCATGTTAGGGTTATCTGCCTATGAGAGAAGAGATACTTTCATGAAGGACTTTCTAAAGTAAACGGAGACGTTACACATGGGGAAAAACTACGAAAACCCTTTGCAGCCAGTTTTTTTTTGGTTGTTTGGAATCGAATCCAGGTCGAACTACCAATGTTCAGTTACTTTACCACAGGGCGGCTGTGAGACACGAAAAGAAGAAGAAAATTCATGGGATAACAGTTATGGTAACAAATGATGTCACAGTGTATAGTACTTATTATCTGCAACAATACATATTTTAATTGTACATAATCCGAAATACATAGACATTCTTAAATTTTTCGTTAAAAATTGAATTGTGAAAATAAAATAAATCTTCTGTTTCCGCTCGTTAACTCGCATGGTTGCTTTATCCGTTTACAATTTGCTTTCTTCCAGATGCACAAAAGGTATTTGAGATTCTGACGTTGTCGCATAATTCTTAAGAATTCGTATAAAATCATGAAAGGAAAAAAATACTGTGTCTTATTCAACGTTACGCACGATTTCAAAAGCGGAGAGATAAATAAAATTCATGCTTTTCATGAAAATATTACCTAAGCAATGAACTATTTGTTCGAATCATGAATATATGCAGGAGACCTTGGTATATTTTTTAATTTTGTAGCAAATAAGTTAAGCAAACGATACTAAATTTTATTACACTAAAATAAAAGTGAACTCATTGAATTGCCATAACATATTTCACAAAAACTCAATAGGTCTCTATCGTTCATTACCTTTGCTGGTATGACAAACATTTGTGCGTCACTATGAGGATTTGCTTGGATACGCTGCAAAGCTGGCTAATATTATGCACAGGTGAATGAAAACAAGTTATGAATACACATTCTAACTTAAAAATTGTCCAGCTGACTACCACAAGTACCATTTGCAAGAGAGACTCAGTGATTTTGTTTTCCTGAAGATAGACTATTTATGAGGATGCCAGAATGAAAATTGACAGAAAACTGGAGATGGTGCGTGAATGCTGTGGCTACCTTAGTCCGAATTTAATTCCATGTAATGTCTTTTTGGAAGGGTTTAACTAGGATACTGGCTTGCACCTCCTTCGACTGTTAATCTGAAGGACCTTGGGAACAAACAGTCTGGCTCTTGTCGATCGTGATGCGCTGGTATGTCTATGGAAGGAAACAGGGATTATGACATAGATAATAAGGAAGCCAGACAAATTTGAACATATGTCAAATGGTATCCGGACAAAAATCGTTTCGGCAAGACAGATCATGCAAAATATTCTAAACAAATGCTTCTGAACTGGGTTCCATGAACAGTTTTTAAATTTTTAGTAGCTAGATGCATACATAAAGGAATGTTGCGGCGTACTTTTAAATCAGTAATTGCATCTTGCTCTCGCATGCGTTATAAAAAATATACATGTTCAAATTTCGTGTTGTACACCTATTTACATATGCTGTCTGATACGCGTATCTTACTAAAAATGTTTCACAACCATTTCTCAAGTGAGGTGCCATGGTAATAATTTCCAGGAACAAGTTACCATGGCACACAAAAGTTTTCTATCTCCTGCCCTATACTCTAAATTATAACTGTTATATGATTTACTGAAGATTTCAAAAACGGTATCTAAATATCGCAATAATCTTGAAATATGAGCATCAATGAACACTGATTTTGCTGTTTTTACTTTTGCTTATATGTCTTGTTTTTATTTTAAAAACTTAATAAAGTATTAAAAATATTTTTATTTATTTTTGCTAAATGTGAATTTTGTCGAATGGTATAAAGAGTCGGTATTAGCAAAAACGTTTTTTAAATTGAAATTGGAAATAAGGTATTATATTAAGGCTATTTCCTCATCGGCTACTTTGTCGGGGCTGTTTTATTGTGGGCTATTTCACCGGGTCACGTTGTTAAATGTACAAAGTAAAACTTGAAGACTTTCTAAGGAATTATTGCATTTAAGCAATCAGCACGTCCAAATATCGCTGGAATATTCAGGATTCGCATCTGGAAAAGTGTGCGAGTGATTTTTCATGCTTCTGCTCAGAAAAAACTAATGATATCTGTCCATAGCAGCGATCAAACTAAAATGTAGAATCTAATTATTTCATCACTACCTAGCTGACTAACTCTTGTATGTCTATATCAGGGCTTCTAAAACTTTTTTCATCATGGCCCATTTTTATTACCCAGATATTTCTTTCGCGACCCCAGCTATTAAATATAGAATAAAGGTATAAAAATAAATATTTTGCCATAAATAATTTAATTCTTTGATAAACAATGTACATATGAAAAGTAGTTTGTTTACTATCACTTCAGATTTGTTTCAAGTATAAAAATATAAATGAAAGAAATTCACGTTTTAATAAGACGGATGTGTTTTTGTCTTGCTGCGTAATAAATTTAATCTTACTACAATATTTGACATTGCTGGACGTAAAGCATCTTCAACACTTTTCAGCGTTGAACGACATTTGTATTGCGTTCTGTTGACAGAGGGTTGAAAGACAAGCGTTAAAGTTGGAAACGCCGTCTCAGATTAAACATGTGGTGTTGAAAGGCAGAAGAACATTTAATACCATTTCAAGAAATAGTGGGAAATTCAGTTTTAGCTCCGATCCAGAATTCATTTAAGGATTTTTATGGAAACTCAAGTTTTAAGTTTCAGTCACTCGATAGCTCCACTAATTCCTTTTGGTTATATGCAGATGATAATCAATGAACCTATATACTCCACTCCTGCGTCACTGAAGACACAACTATGGGAGTCCCCACGTCAGCATGTCCAAGACACTACTGAACTAATTAACTAGTTCCACTTACGAATATCGAACTACTCATTTGTGTCTGGAGATCCGGGTCCCACACCGATTCTTAGCCTCAGACTTTTATTCCAAACCTCCACCGACAAGCTGGGCCCGAGGAGTCACCACTCCCTGGTCTCTGCTTTTGGTGGAGGCGTGACCTGAACGCATGACAGTCTGACTGGCCGTCTAAATGCTCCCGCCAGTACTACGCGGGCTGCGCGTCCCATCAGGACGTATTACCAGCAAACGCAGTGCCAAAAGCAGAAAACACCGTGCTACGAAACCATCTGGTCAACGTCTTACGCCTCCCACCTTACCGGGCCAATGCGCTTGCACGCAAAGTAATATCTCCCGGGGGTGGTGGAACCGCCAAGCTCAATGTCCGTGGCCGAGACTGCCTAGGTACAGATCCTAGCCAGTAGCTTCGCAGAGTTCTCTACGTGACCCCCGGGGGGGGATGCAGATGATAAATCTCATTAATGTCAATTAATTTAATTTCTTTAAAAATAACATTAATGTAATTTCTGTAAACTCATGAATCCGAATTAAATTCTCTCAACTGCAACATTTTTGCTTTGAAACTTCATTTGGAGTCCCTACACAGTTTGAAGAAACCCTGCTCTACAGAATCGCTCTTTAAATGAACAAGAATGTAAAGAAATATATGGCATTTCCCCTGCGTACCCTTGTGGTGTAAATGATTTGCACGTCAAATTGCCACTGAAATTCATAGTTCGAAACTTGAGGAGGACACCGTTGATTCTACTCCGTAAAACCAGAAACTTTCTGTAGGTAAATAACCCTAGTGTGCTTTTGCCATGTTTAAGCAATTTAGCTTAATCTAAAGATCTCTTCAGTTTTTTACTCAAATCTTCAGATGAACTTCAGTATAACATAACTTAGTCTTACAATTTGTTGTAAGGTTTGAAGAAAGTGTAGAACGTATAAGTTTTGAACTACTTAACAGTGTTATAAATAACTATGTAGTTGTACTTAAGCTAGAATTTGCAGTGTAAAAGTGTTATAAACGCTTCTGTGCTTGCATATCTCACAATGTTATGGTGGGTTTTTGCTAGACGGTTTCATGACGATGCTAGACGATTGCTAGACGATGAAATGTTTCATTTCTTTTTTTAATCATAAAAACTAACAATTGAATGAAAATAAATACTGAAGCATAAGGTGGGTCTTTGTAACTGTTTGCTAAAAATGAACGCTTTTACAGCCATGTAAGTTACAATGTATTATTCAAGATATTTCTTTCTTTTCAACTGTCTGATTGTACAACACATATAAAACAAAATTAAACGTGAGTTTATAATAGAATTTAAGCGATTACTACTATATGTTCCTGACAAATATTTTCTGTTCTTTAAAAACCTACCTATAATTGGTTAGTGTTTTTAACCGTCTTTAATAACTTCAGAATCAGTTAAAAGATGTTGCTAGTTATTCCAGATTTTAAATAATACATCCTGATCTGATTAGTCACTGAACCAAATTATATAATTGTGCAACAAATGATAAATTAAGCAGCATTTGCGACGTTTAGTAGCTGATTAAGAAAGTAATTTTATAATGAAGTATATCAGTTTAATCCCCATGGTTTATCTGAACAATCACTGCTTCTCTTTATATTTTGCTTGAGTGAGTTCTCTTTGGTGTTTCAAATTCTGTTTTCGATTTAATCAAAAGAGTTGTGTTTCGAATAAAAGCATATAAAATATTAATGCAGTTACTGAAAATAACGTTCTTTTTTGATAAATTTTATAATTGAATGTGCGTTAAATTGGCTTTTAAATAAAATATTTATTCTTGATATTTTTTATTTTAATGCTGTACGAGACGTAAAACATTAAAGGTAAAAATATAAAAGAAAATGGAAGTAACCTTTATTAATTAAGGATATTTATGCATTAGTGGTGAATAATTTCGCTTATGTATTTATCAAACGTCCTGATGCATTATTTTTCTGCGTAATGAATGACGTTTATAAAATTAATTTTTCTCATAAATAATAAATTTTCCATTTATTCACTGACATTACAATCTGTTTTAAAAAGATAAAGGCTCTGCACTTAGTGATTGCTAATTTTTTTCCAGTTTAGTATCTTTACTTTCTGTGAATTATATGCCTTAAGGCGTAAAGCTTAATTAATGACTGACTCACATTCAGTTCAGTAAAGGCACACGAAACTTTATCGCCCAAAGCTACATTTCTTATCTTAAAGAATTCTGATATGATTTTTCAAACTGTGCAGAAATCTTCTAAAACGGATGCATCGCATTAAGCAAAAAAATTCTCATACATATAATAGCTTTTATTCAACCTTCGCTGAATGCAATAATTAACAAGCTTTTGATTACAAAGTAAATGTAATCTGAGTTAATCGTATCCATACTCCTAGACCTTGAATTCAGTCGAAGACATCCATAATTTGACTCGAATATGTTTCAGTCTTTTTAGCTCCGTAACCTTGTAAGAATAGTGTGCGATTTGCTTTAAATATTTTGGTTAAAATAATACCATTAAATACAAACTGTGTGCATTCAGTTTTCCGATTTGAGGATTTGAGCACCTATCCGTGCGTGGTGCTGCTCACGGACACTCAATGCTACGTGCGAGACTGAGTAAAAATCCGAGATTTACTATATAATATATAAAATAAATTTGCATGAAAATCTGAGACTTATCTAATTGTAAAGCAGTCGAGGCAATAACTGAAGTTTTAATGAAAAAAAATTTAAAATTTAAAATGTAAAATGTTTCGAAAATGTCCATTCTGGAATGATTCGACTCAGCCGGGCTTTCAGTGCTCGAGTTGCTTTCAGTGCGGATATGGTTTCAAATGTAATACGAACAGATGAGGTAGGCAGTGATATTGCATATCTGAAAATACAAGCGAAGATAGTACTTCAAAATACACGCAGTTTAATTCAAAAAATATTTTAAAGTTCTCACAAACAATATAAAATTGCTGATTGTTTTTAAAGAAATAAATGCATACAGTAGTATGCATGTAAATTGAACCATCCGTGTGTTTCAATTATGCATGACATGCTTACCTCGGTTAAGCAGGATTACATTGTTCTTCGATTAAAAGGGTTTTAAATGGAACAGAAGCCAAAATAAAAAGGACTTATTTACCAAGGCGAACTACCAGTGTTTTTCTATTGCAGCCTTTCAGCCATTACCTTGTCCACTATGAACTTTAGAATTGGATGTTCACTATATTAAGATTAGAAGGAGTTAACAGCAACTTACAGCAATTCATTTAACAGGAATGTTAATTTGTTGGAAGACTAAATAGTGGTAATCTTAGCTTTAAATATGCTTTCTTAAATGAAATTTGCCCTAAATATTTTCGTTGATCTGTTTAGATATTATTTTATCTTAAAAATGCAGTTACAGAATTATCAGAATACAATGTTACAAATAAAATAACGCAGTGCTTTAGTGAATTCGTAATTTTACTGAAGTATGTTAACCTCAAATTCACTATGTCGGTAAAGAGTCGTTTGTTAGTTAATAAATTAGTTATGAAAAATGTGTGAGGCTCATTTGCCTTCGTGGAAGAATATTTCAGAAAACTATATTTTATTTATGACTTTTAACCTTTTTTCACAAATGAAAATTTACGAAAACGCCATACCGTCAAGCTCTTTGCTGGCATTCGAACCCATATCGAACTGGCAGTGGCGCCCCCAGTGGAGGACTCTAGCCGTTTATAGGCGTTGGCCGCTACTAAAGCCGGAAGCTGTGGTCTTATTATTATGAAGGCACATAACTGGTGGGACATCGTTACGGAGCCTTTCCTTCTTTACATAGAGGTTCTTTGATCGTTATCTCCTATGAAGAGACGGACAAATTACATCCATGCCTTTTACGGGATTTGAACCCTGGGCACTTCGGCACGGCAGTCAGGGTCACTAACTACTTTTCCGTCTGGGCGGCGAAATAACAGTCGCCCATTAGTGAGCCCTCTTTTGCTGAAAATTGGGTATTATGAGTGGCAACGAATTGCTTCCCTTAACTTTTTCATTTATCAGGGTGAATAAATTTTTCTATTCTACGAGTATTTACCAATGCTTATCGTAGACTTAGCATAACATTTTACAAAAGAAGGCTCACGAATGTTAGAAAAATGCGGAGTATTTGGCAGTATTCTCAATAAGCCTTATGTTGTATACAGCTAATGCATACATTAGACCTTTATGTTGTGTTTATTTCTCGGTGAACTCTACTTTCGATTGTCATTGAAAGTTTGAATGCTGATACTGGCATGAAATGCCTTTGAATCTCCTCGTAAATGAAATTATGTGTTGAGAAGTAAACTTAAAATGTTCATCAATATCTATCCAGACGCATCACTATTGCTGTCAACAGAAATTTGTGTCTGAATATCATTTGAGTATTCGATAGTACCAACATTATACCTTTTATATTACTAATCACTTTTTATTCAAATCAAGTGACACTCTAGATTTCGAGGTACCAACGAAAAAGAAAAGATAACACTGAAGCATTGTTTTGTCTCTTTTTGAATGCTTCATTAGAGCAGTTTATACATTTCTGAATATCATTTGAGTATTCGATAGTACCAACATTATACCGTTTATATTACTAATCACTTTTTATTCAAATCAAGTGACACTCTAGATTTCGAGGTACCAACGAAAAGATAACACTGAAGCATTGTTTTGCCTCTTTTTGAATGCTTCATTAGAGCAGTTTATACATTTCTGAACTCGTCAGTTGATTGAAACTAAACAAAAACAGCAAATGAAGTGGCGAACCTAAATATGATGATATTGTGTAATAAAACTTGAATGGCAGTCAAGTTACATATCAGGAAAAAATGACGAATATTCCATGCAGACACTAGAAGCAGAATCCGCCATGAAATGCCAGTGTTTTGCTGCTAATTCAAAGTTTACAGTAAGAATTACTAAAATAATTTCATTTAGTTAATTGAAGCCGTGTTAAAAATTAATATAAATGTTGGTAATTTAGATATTAGAAGCAATTAATTAACCCATTTTTGTAAAAAAATCAACCCAAATTTTGCAACACCGCTACTGGGAAATTAGTTTCCTAAAAACATCGTTCTGTTAATATAGCAAAGGAAAATAAAGTTGTATCTTCCTTCTTAATAGGTTTATTTATAGAAAAGATCGAATGTGTTATTAGGTATTGGTATATTCATTAGCTATCAGCGTGAGAAAATTTACAGTTGGTGTATGCATTAGCTATTGGTATATGGAACTCTTGATTGGAATGAACATTAGAGGTATGCGAAATCGTTTAACTTACCCGGGCATTAGCTATTGCTACGTACAGTTTAATTATCTTATCCCAGAAGCAAGTCATGGCCCAACATCTACTAGAATAATTAACTACTCTGTCTGTACTGATTAAACGGTTTACGTTCTCTGTTCATTTGCAATTACATAAGTCAGTCGGTTGTTATATCTGCTTCTGAGATATTAATTTTATCATGTGCTAAATTCAAAAACGAGTTATTTTGTATTTTTTGATGAATCCTGATGCTTTATGAATACATTTTTATCACATGGAAAGAATATAAAGGCAAATAAAAATTAACCGCCGGATTGTTTCTATGCACTGGACTATCTTCTAACATCTCTTATTTCTTTACATATTAAGCTGTCATTTATTCGATTGTAATATCGATTTCAATATTGAAGTTTTATTGAGAAGTCTTAAATGTTATTGTCCAAAGTATAATCTACAATGGAATAATTTTTATTATATTTTGAATTAATTACAGCATTTACCGCCACCCAATCAGTATACTGGCGTCGCTGACTGCCATGCGGAAGGGCCCGAGTTCGAATTCCGAAGAAAGCATGGATGTTTGTATAGTGTCCGTGTGGCATGGGCGCACTCTAAATATGCGTCGGGGAAGAGTGATGGAAGACCCTCGGGAAGCTCTTCATCAAAATTGGGGTCGGAACTGAGCTAAATTATAGTCTCACCTGTAAGATGCTTAAGGCTGTTGCCAACGGCAACAGCCACGAGGAATTTCCACGGAAATTGCCACGAGGAATTTCGTGAGCACGGGCTGACTGTAAGTCAAACAAGTTAACATTAGCAACAACAACAGCATTTATCAGGGGAACAAAATCAGGAAGGTTTCTTAAAAACAGAAAAGTTCAGAATTTAATTTTAAATTTTTTTCGTGTGCAGTTAGTTTTACGTGAATTAAAAGTACTCTTTTAAAAATTATCCATTTAAATCCATTTAAAAAATACAGCAAACGTAATTTTTATTTAATTCTTGATGCGCATTTATTTGAGAAATACAAATCTGTTTTTGACTTTCCTGTTGTAAATTTTAAAGATTTAAGGAATTTAATGCATTCATTTTATTGCGTTTATTTATGAAATGAAAAATGACATTTCTAAGCATGCTTCAGAAAGCTCGAATTGTTCATATACAGTGTATGAAATAGATATTTGACGTTGTCCCAAAGTTTACTTCCAATAAAATTGGCTTCCGACACAGAAATTCAGAGTTTGCTATGTATTTTCAATATTATGACATGTTCTTCTAAGTTTCTGTTTGAAAACTTCTGCAATCATTAAATTAAATAATATAAATATTTAGTATAAAACTTCAAATGAATAAAAGATCAATTATTTAAAACCTCAAAAATGTCGAATTTCAATAGAAAATCTAAAACAATACATTTTAAGGAAATGGCAAAAACCAACAATAATGGAACTTGAAGCGTAATGATTGTTCAAGTGTCTTTATCCTTAACATTATTAATTGGTAAAATTTTAAATGTATACAGAGATACCGATTGCGATAAGTTATGCAGAGATTATTTGCTTTAAGGAGAGGATTTTAATGTGAAGAGCTTTCCATGATAAAGCGCACACGAGAGCTATCTGTTTAAGTGCTGGGGTGGCTTCGTGGAAGATTTTCGAAAAGAAATTATCTCGTATTCACGTTACACCGGCAGAAAACCAATCCATACAGCCAGCCCATTAGCCTGGGTTCAGACCCAGGTCGAAGTACCAATATTCAGCGTTCGTAACCACTCGGATTCTAGCGGGATACTTTCTAAAGGAAGCTGCTGTCTATGTGATTAGTCTTAGGGTAAACCACAAATTATTTTACTGCTTTGGTATAATTTTGTTTAAGATATCTGCCACACAGACTTCTTTCATTTAGGCAGATAATCCACCTGTGACTTGTGATACTCTACTTGCAGATTAGCGTTCTGTAGATTTTCAGAAGCAACATTAGATTTTTGGTTACAAGAAGCATGATTCAATGTCTTTTCCAGATTGAAACCACGAATCGTGGAGTGGCAAACAGACATCTAAAATTTTATACAACAAAAAATGCATGAAAGAATGCGATAATTCCTTATATTTTTGCCCGCTTATACAGGGTGGCTGAGGAGAGACACGAGATTCTTCGATGAATCTAGGTGTGATGAATTGAGCCACCTAAATTTAGTTCAAAGATCACCGTAAGGCCCATTAATTTTTATTAAAGTAGGATACTAATTTGTTGCCCTTACTTTAGATTCCAACTGCGGATCTTCCACTGCTACATGGTCATGCTAACATTGAAAATCCGACAGCCCAATAAACATATGCAGTAATTCCTTACAAATTAATAAACCAATCATCTTTAATTTACAAAGATTAATTGTTGCACTGAGTTATAAATTCATTATCCTTCGCTGAGATAATGTAATTATTTGCCATATACGTTTTTTATCACTTAACTGCTTAGGTAAGCCTGTTAAGGAACTGACATTTGATATTTCTGGAGTAAATGAGTTAGGTGTGTAAACTGACAGCGTAGCTCCGGAGTAGCGAGTTCATGATAATTTGCACTTGATTTAAGACGTTACCGATCCTTGGTTTTATTAGCGCGTAATATCATTACGAAATACATAATTTTATTTGACTGTAACTCTTGCATTCGTGGGTTTGTCAGAATTTCGCTTGTGAGAATACATGCATACCAAGACAGATTGGAATCCAAATTTTATTCATTGTTTGTTTATAAAGAAACAAATGAAACTATTTTACTAAATTTGTAGAGATTACTGAGCTGTCTGAAGCGACAAACTAGAAAAATCAACTAAGCTGTCGCCACGAAACTTTCAGCTAGCTGGCATGCGAATCATTTACACTACGACAACAGGCCCACCAGCAGCGAGCGGTAATGTCACTGGTAGTTCGGTCCGAGGTTCGAATCCCGGCGAGTGGTCTGGTTGATGGACGTTTTCGTGGTTTTCTTCATGTATAGCATGTCCCGAGGCAGCCTCACGAGGCCCCAGAGAGCTTTGTTCCTAGATAGGGGAGGGCGTGGGACACACGCCTGTTTACCTATGTTAAACACCAGGCGTCCCCGTCCTCCGTCGCCTATCACCTGTATAACCTGTGTACGGCCAGGTTTCCTTGCAAAGTCGGACTCCACGAATGCAGGCCCCCCACTTGAGCAGATAGCCCTCGAGTGTTTTGCCATACTTAAAAAAAGCAAACCAAATCAAACACTATTAGAACATACACAGAGGAGTGCTATAATTTCTCATATTCTCCATCTCTGGGAAGGCGACTAAGAAGAGACACGAAATCCAAGTGTTGATGAATTATGGTTCACAACGTTTTACTTCGGTGCAGCTGTGATAACCTTGTAAGATTATCGTAGCCAGGAAACATGAGGCATCAACTGTGTCTTCGCCAGTACTAGAACCACAGATTTCCAAATCTCTCAAATGAACGCGCTAACCACTTACATTGGAAAACACGCAAGGGAGAAAGTTTCAAAAAGTTATGTCCCAAAAATTGTTTGAATTACTTAATTAAAACTAACTTGTATTTAAGTGACATGAATCAGATAACTATGTTCTTCCTTGCATTTTAGTGCAAAATATGTAAATATCCCACTATAGGCACTGTTATTTTTATTATTCGGGTTCCTGCAAATAAGAAAAAAAGCTGAAGGTAGCTTGGTTCTTGCTTTCAAAAGTAAAAATAGAATAATATATCTGAAACTTCGGAGTTGAAAAAGCGTAATGTAAAAGCTGTTGGGAAGAAATTCATTATTATTATGCTGTTTATAAGCCTTATCTTTGGAAAAGAGCATTTCAGGAAGCTTCCTTAGGCATGTAGAATCTCCGATACAGTTTTAGTGGCCGCCTATTAGTATTTTTTGCCTCTTACAGCTTTTCGTAACAGAAGAGAATAAAGTTAGAAGGAAGAATAAATTCCTTCAGGCGTCTTTTTAGTATCGAGCGGCAACCTGTCATTGTTTTGAAAGCGCTAACGTCAATTCAAGACGACCGTTTTTGGACGGCAAATGGCCTCTAATATGTCGGCACACCGTCTCCAGGAAACATTCACGTTTACGAGCTTTTCTCTTCTTTTTGAGAGCGGTTGAAGTGATCGTGTTTCCTCAACCGCCTATATTTTAAGTAAAATGCTAGTGTTAGAAATCTGTTGTTTACAAGGAGCTGTTAGGTAGACTAGCAGAAAAACAAATTGTTTCGAGATAACTTTATTTAGCAGCTTTTCCGTAAATACACACAAAAAAATCAATTTATGAAAGCTAACTATCGTTTTATATAATCCCACTAGTAAAAATTTTTAAATGTAGTTTGGGAGAATAATTATATAAAAACAAAAATAGATGTAAATTGTTTTATTTATATTTTCCGTCATCAGTTTTGAATAATTTGTTAACTCTCGAAGGTAACGAAAAAGGTGTTTCTGGAGGATATATAGTAATTAAATGTTATTTTAAATAATTCTGCCATCAGCCACAAAGCCAAGTTCAATCTAATTTTTTAACATTTTCAATCTGTGCAAAATTTCATGAGAGAAGTGCTTTATGAGTAAGTCAATATTTCTATTCATTCGAGTCACTTTAAATTAATTTGAGAGCTACTATTAGAAGTACGTTTCATATTTCTGCTAATTCCAATTACTTTAAATCAGAGATTCCTAGCCCTTTTCCTTCGATTGAACTCATTTAAAAGAACGGTTGATCTTCTTACAGTTTTTTTTTCTATTTATATACAGTATAAATATACTCCTAATACAAATAATGCAAGTAAATAATTAAAAACAACAATTAGACTAAAAATATGAACACAAGTAATAAAAAATGTTTTATGGAATTGAATTTACTTCTTTGTACGTTGTAAAGGAAGCCTTATAATACGAAAAATTTCGAATATCATATATCAACGGAAATATCCATTTAGACTATTTTTTTTGTGGACTGTTTGTACGTACGGACAGAATAAAAGACTGTTTCTTCCGAAAAGTGCTGTAAAAAAATTAAAGTTTTTTTTGTCACATCCAGGTACTTACGTATGTATCTTGCATAACTCAAAAACGTGTAGAGAGATTAGGTTATTTACGAAGCAGGAGACATGAAAAATGAGCAACGCCTTCGCTGGGAATCGAACCACGAACCTCTCGGTTACGTGTCGAGCATGCAGACCACTACACCACGAAGGCATGCGAAGAAGGCGGGAGAAAAACCTTATATACCCCCTTTTAAAGGGCGACTAGGGTTTTGGGGATCCAATCGCCAAATCGCAGTGGTGGAGAATCATCATCCACCAACTTTTTAGTTCGGGCGCCAGTGTAGAGATATTAGGTTATTTACGAAACATCAGATATGAAAAATGAGCAAGGCCTTCGCCGGGAATCGAACCACGGACCTCTCGGTTATGCGTTGAGCATGCAGACCATTACACCACGAAGGCATGCGAAGAAGGCGGGAGAAATACCTTATAAACGATTACGCGTAGAACGTTAAATTTTTTATATGGGACTGCCGTAACATCTAGTTCTGCTTCTCCCTTTTTTATTGCAATCGGATTTATATGTATATACATACCTATCCCTCTTACCCGGCTTTCGCAATCGTTGGTCGTATTCCTATACCTTATTTGCAGAAGTGTTTTAAATGACGAAAATATTCATGCATTGGCAAAGTCAAGTTTAAACAAAAAGATTTATTTGCGAGAAATAACGAAATCTAACTTTTAATGTCGTCTTTTGGTCCATGGACTTATACTTGGAATTGTTTTATACTCATTATAAGAAAATAATTATAAGAAGTTTGCCCCCGTACGACAAATGTTGGCCGGGATATTTAATTTCTAAATTTGTAGCTCTTGATGTTATCTTTAACTTGCCTCGAGGGATCGGTTAATTAAGTGAGAATAATTCGAGGAAACAACTTTAAATGGAGTGTGGAGATAAATATGTTAATTTATTGTGCCGTGCTAGGAAGTCATGTGGTGTCCACACCAGATTTTTTTTAAAAATTGTTATTTATGTTTTATTACTTTGTGTATTATTAGTATTCTAATTGTACAGATATAAACCAAGTTTTCAGAAACAAGATGATAGACTCCAATTGCACAAAAGTTCGATTTTGGTTAATTTTATGGCTCAAAAGTTCGATTTGAATTAAATGCAATGATGTAATTTATTTTCAAACACTGCTCGACATTGAAAATGCAACACCAAGAAGGAGTGGTCAGAAAGTGATGAAATTTGGGAAAAAGACAAAGACAGCAAACAGCAATAAGTGATGTTTATATTAAAATGATAGCCAGAATACAGAGCGAGAACGGCGTCGGCTTCAGTAGGATAGTTGATAGTTGACGTAGGACCACCGCGGACAGCGATGTATGAAGAAACACGTCTAGGCATAGAGTCAATAAGAGTGCTGATGGTGTCCTGAGGGATGGCTCTCCATTCCCTTTCAACCATTTGCCACATTTCTACATTTTCCAACCATGTTCGTCATAGCCGATGCACTGGGCTCACATCCATGTGGGTATCAGCTGCGATTTGGCGTAAGGACCAACCCGCCCTTCTCAGTTCGATCACCATACCCCTCGTAAAACCGTCTATCTGCTGGAAGTGCTTCGTTGACGGCGGCCTGACATTCTCTCTTATTACGCATAACCTCCGGGACAAAAACCAGCTTTCTTCGATAATTCGTCCGGCAGAAATAACGACACGAATATTGCCCATTCTGCACGTTCCTTCCCTTATATCTTACTTCACGTGCGTCGGAGAGTTGCGCATTTCACATCATTCGCATAACTCAGTGACGTGCGTCTACTCTAAAATTTTCATATATTTCTGACCAATCCTTCTTGGTGTTGCATTTTCAATGTCGAGCAGTGTATGTGGTATAAAACTGCTGAATTATATTCCTAAATCACCTCGTTCAAAAATATTCAGCCTTTTTCTCGTTTTCTGTAATAAATTATAGACATTACTGAACTCTGATTCTATTAGATAACAAAAGGGAAAAGCAAAAAACATTGCCTCGGTAAAAACGTTCTTTCGGATGATTTTGGAATTCCAAAAGTTAACGTGCCCATGTAAGAGGTTCTTAAACATCCTCTTTCAGTGCAAATCAGTTCTTCCTTCTTGCATCATAATTTTAGTATGTTTTTCCCTTGTATTTATTTACTATGATTTATCATTTATTATATTATTATTTATTATTAGTTGATATTATTTTCTAATATCAACAAACAATTATCAGCTCTATCACTGATATTTTTTATTTTGGTAATCAGTAGGATCTTTATTATGTCGATTAGTTGGCGGAGCATATTTGGTATCTACCCCATAATCATCATCGATTTCTTAGATTAAAATTTTATCGACTCCCTAGAAGTAATACCGAAACCTTTGGGAAACCCTCCTTTACATTAGTTTGAAGACTGTTACTAGTAAATATTTATTCATACAAAAAAATTTGAAGACCCCCATGCGTAAATGCATCTTACGCCGTTTTTATCCTGATCTACAGGTACAGGGGCAATCAAACGCAGTGGAAATCTTCAGTAATAAATAACATTAACAGAAAATATAATAATAATATTTACAGAAGATAATGAATGATAAATAAATAGCTAGAATCGTATGAAACCGGTGTGACATATCTTATCAGACAGAAATGGTGGAAAATGCTTTATGGGCGAAAGAAATTACCTAAGTGTGTCCAAGAATAGACACAGGAAAAATAAACATTAGATTTTTGCAATATGAAATCAAACCCCAAAAAAGTAATGAGATGAAGATTGATTGATTAGGTCGTTATCAAACACAGCATAAATTTTAAACAAACTGTTGCTTTTAAACTAGCATAAAGGAAAAACTCCAATCCAGGTGCTTCATGTATTCTTAGCTATATATACATGTTACGGTGAAACACCGAAATCTGGAGAATGTCGACTTTCATCGGTGAATGTTACCATTCACATAGTCGCTTGGTGTATGTCCGAAATATTTTCCAAATACTCTTATTTCTGACGTACACCGGTGAATGTCGACATTCACCATGTACTAATGGTGAATGTTGAATATATGAGAATATTATATTTTCTTCTCCGTAATTCAGTCGCGAAAAAACACACAAGTACTTAAAACACACAATACATTCAAAATGAAAAAGGAAAATAATAGAAGTTACTTGATTATGCAGCACGTAGTAAATGAGAAAATAAAATAATAGTAATAAAAAACTTACTAAATTATGTGATTCAAATCTGATTAATTGCAACAACTTAAACTATTATGAGACTTTGAATGGCACAAGAGGCCGTGGCTTTTACAACTGCATTTATGGGAAACAGCCAGTCGCCTCTCTTTTCGACCTACACCAGAGCTTATCTGTGATTGTCGACATACACCGGTGAGGGTCCGAATGTACAAGAATGCAGTGTTATATTCGATCTTTCACCGACGTATTTGGTGAATGTTGACATTCTTTGGTGAAAGTCGACATTCTCCAATTTCGGTCTTTCACAGTAACATATATATTTAACCATTTATTAATTTTTCGTTTAATCTTTTCGATAAGCACGTTTTTTCTCAAACTGCTTTAGTTTCGTTCTTTAAATTTCCGTTTCGAAAGGTGAGGAAATAACTAACTGGTTTTTCGTTTCTTTGTATTATGTTTTACTTTCAATTGTAGCTTATTTATTATAGTTAGGTATAAAAGCCAGGGTCACCTATCATTTACCCTGAGTAAGTAGATAAAGGCCTCTTACATATCCAGAATAACATCGCCTTTCTGGGGCCCACGATGCTGTTCTGGTGCCGAGGTGCTACTGGTATTTGTTGCAATCGCAAGTTCTGCCACCGCTGGCGGTGTCATCAGTTATCACATCACGTACCTACGGTATTGTTGAAAAGTATGTGTTACACTGTGGGGGAAAAAAGGGACAGTTCTATATCTCCCGTTTTACTGAGCCGATTGACGAAATTCAGTTTGTGTTTTTCATGTCTCGAAAGCGCGACTTAGGATATACATTAGACTTATATTTAGCCTCGTTCTAATAGGTATTTTGAAACAAAATCGTTTTGTAAAAATCGCACCAGAAGGTTTTAAAAAATTGGTTTCAAAATTTTAGCTCCTCAATGTTAATTAAATTTGATACATATTTACTAATATCTCTTTTTTCTTAAACTTACTTGATACCGTTTTCTAGAATTCAAAACTTGGGCTTAATCCAAATATAATTCTCACATTTCTTATGATTTATTTTTAGTCCAAAGGGGCTTTGTCTCTGAAGGACTATTGTTTTCGTTTTGCGATTTTGCGTCGGAAACATTAAAAGTCTGTATCACTTTTCAAACTGTTGCCACAAAATATTGCAACCCTGTGTTATATTTAAAGAAATTAAGTAATGAAGAATGTGCATAAATGTATGTATGTTTTTCGCATTGTTATAAAACGACGGTATCTAAAGCCATCGAATTTTTAATGCCGTCATCCTGCTGCGAATTTAGGCATCTGGAAGCCCAAATTTGAAGTTTGGAATTTTTTATATTAACGATTTCATATTTCGTAAAACTTAACGAATTTTGATTAACAAACTCGAGGATTTCTAAGCGGGCAGTGTCAACGTTGTACAGAAAAAAACATTATCTGCAGCGCGTGGGACTGTGTGTAGGAAATTCTTAAGATATGCTCAGTTTAAAATTATTTTGCGATATTGTTCTTGAACTGAATTTTATGGTTTAAATGCGAAGAACATGATATTCAATAAATAAAAGTAACATACAAAATGTTTAAAAAACGCTTCTTTGGACGTAATTTAAAATCTGAAACCTTTCAGATTTTTTAATTTATTAAAACTTGTATTTTTAAATATTTTTTATAAATTTTTCGAAAAACGTTTTGTATTATAACATATAAAATTTTGAACATCCTCTTAAAGTAGATGTATTTCTAGGCACACCTGCAAAAAATTAGAATTTTTATTCAAAATTTTCTGAGATATACAAGAAATTACATATTGGCCCGTTTTGAAATTTCGAATCTCTTTTTTTGAGCGATAATAACGTCAAATGTGGTTTACGCACTTCGTTAAAATTATTTTAAAGTATAAACGATGACTTTTTTCAGCTCGTCTGCAATACAAAAAAAGGAAAGGAAAATTAATTTGCTATAAATTAAGAAGTTCTGTAAGTAAATTATTCTTCCGCAAACTGAAAAACATATGCTAAGATAAACTTTTAAATTTCTTCCACCAAATTTTACAAAATTTAATATTTAGGCATAATTTGAGTGGTAGAATCGAAATATGGGAAACAAATTGGCATGTCTTTTCGGAAAAAGTCCGATTTTGTGTCAAAATACCTACGTTAGAATAATGCTATATATAAATCTAATGTATATCCTAAGTCACGCTTTCGAAACATGAAAAACGCAATTTGAATTACGGCAATCGGCCTAGTAGAACGAGAAATTTAGAAACTGTTCTTTTTTTCCCCCTCGCAGTGTACATTGTATATGTTACGGTGAAACACCGAAATCTGGAGAATGTCGACTTTCGCCGGTGAGTGTCAACATTCACGTAGTCGCTTGGTGTATGTCCGAAATATTTTCCAAATACTCTTATTTCTGACTTACACGAGTGAATGTCGACATTCACCATGCACTAATGATGAATGTTGAACATTATATGTTCTTCTTCGTAATTCAGTCGCGAAAAAACGCACTTGAGATTTAAAATAAGATTTTAAGTACATAAGAACTTAACACACGGTACATTCAAAATGAGAAAGGAAAATAATAGAAGTTAAAAACTTACTTAATTATACAGTACGTAGTAAGTGAGAAAATAAAATAATAGTAATAAAAAGCTTAATAAATTATGTGATTCATATCTTATTTAATGCAACAACTTAAACTATTATGACACTTTGAATTGCACAAGAGGACCTTGTTTTTTTACAACTGCATTTATAGGAAACAGGCAGTCGCCTCTTTGTCTACTCTTCTCTTTCGACCTACACAATAGCATATCTGTGATTGTCGACATACACCGGTGAGGGTCCGAATGTACAAGAATGTAATGTTATATTCGATCTTTCACCGACGTATTTGGTGAATGTTGACATTCTCCGGTGAAAGTCGACATTCTCCAGATTTCGGTGTTTCACCGTAACATATACATGCTGTTGTTGTAACAGGATTACACTGATGTTGGAGTCTGACCAGCTCCGAAGTCGCTGGGTAGTGTATTTCGGGGTGTAACATGTGCACGAACCAGTTTCCGTTAGGAAGTCCACAAGGCATCCCTTCCCTTCGGCAGATAGCCCTCAAGTGCTTGGCAATAATTAAATAAACCAAACCAAACAACTGATGTTGTAATTATACATTTTATATACACAGCTGTTTCATCTTGATAAAACTAATTCTTAGATAACGTATTAAACTAATGTCTAAGTTATGTAATTACATACTTGGGCAAGTGGGGCATTTACACCGCTACCTGAGTAGATTTTGTGTGCTTTTTCGGCATTCATTACATGTGAATATCACGGCAGTAATTTTACCGCGGGAACAAAAGGCAAAATTTGCACAGCGGTTAGTAAAAATTCGCGAAACTTTCGAAGCTTTAAAATCCCATATTCGAAAATTTACAATAATATTTTGGTTAGTATATCTACCAGAAACGAAGCACTAGTACAAATACTTAATATGTAACTAAACAAAAAGTTTATTATACATTTCAAATTGAAACTTCCATCTAATTGTATAAACCAATCAAATTCTGTAGTCCACCAGACTTCTGCAGTACGCAGGTACACCGGCCAATGGTCTTTGACATTCTGACTACCTTAGTTCTCCACGGTCCCACCAGTGACCGCTGATTACTGGTAGTTGGACTTTGTTCAAGCTGAGGCGAATGAGCTGGCATTGTTTGGTTTCTTTGTTTTTTACATGTGTAACGTGAATACAAGCATATTTCCCTAAGAAAGCACTTCACGAAGGGATCCGTCTTCTTACGCACAGATAACGCTAGTGGCTTTACATATTCAAATAACTTTATTTTCCAAGAGTGTAGGTATGCTGCACTTGCGCACGTTCGTTCTGGCAGGGTTGCCAACTCATATTAGCGATACAGTTATGTGCCTCATTTCATGTATTATATTTCTAAGGAAGTTTTCTATACTGTAATGAAAATATAAACAAGCTTTCTACGCATATAAATTGAAGATAAAAAATATGTATCCAGATTCTGGAAACGCGTCAATGCTTTTATGTAGACAAAAATTGCCATTTAAATGAATAATACTTTTATACATTGTATTTTTTAATACATATCTAAATTTTCTTTATTAAGTAGCACGCTTTCAAAACGGCGTTCTACATCGAAATGTTTCGTCAGCACCTATAGTCAACGTAAAGCGTTTTTACGTAATTTCGGGAAACGAATTTTTGTTGTCCGGAAATCTAACTGAACATATAATAATTAAGGATTCAGCTTTTTCTAGTTGGAAGTTTTAAATATGATTATATTGCAGTTTTAATTTCAGAAATTGCAACGGGTTGTAGCATAAAATTTATTTAAGTATAAAAACAACTAACAATTGTAATTGAAATTGAAAAATAATTCGAAATTTGAGGATTTATTGAAAATTTGTGGAAAAATATCTGATTTTCGCCAAATCTTAGAAATTTTGTAACGATTTTTGAGAATAATTGCGGAAGTTTATGCTAAGCTAAAATTACTCTCCTACCTATCAAATGCGCAAGAGAATAATATCTTAAAATGAGACTTCGTGAGCTTCTCTCGTGCAATAAAATGTATTGTTAATGTACAATATATGTATTTACAGACCTGAATTGTTTAAGTAACATTAAAAATTATTTCTGTTACATCTAACTCACGCTCATTTTGATTGCATCTAAACTAAGGAAGGAGAATAATTATTGCAGTTAAAATTGTAATAATAAGAATTTATTTTCATTTGAGTTGATTTACATTTGAGTTGCTTGCAACCTTTCAATGTGTTTTTAAATGGACGTGCAAAGATAGGGTGGATCCCTACATCTCTGCACGGAAATATGTTACTGGGGACTATTAAGATCTCAATATTGGTTCGAAGGCGTACCTGCATTCTGCAGATTTAATGGCACGGAAGTATTTTTGTGTTTTCGCTAGACTAATTTGTATGTCACGCAACATCCTGCGTTTCTTGTCATTAAAGGAAAACCATTATCTTCTTTGGAAAAAAATACTGTATCGAACCGTAATAGTTTCTTGCTTCAGAATTTTAACGGGAAAAAATGCATAAGGTTAATGAACAGTTTCTGTATTTTCATATTTTTTAGCTTGATTGTTTACAGTTTTATTTATTTATTGCGTCAAGATGAACTTTCTGCTTTTAGGTGAATTAAAATTTACTGTTATGAAAAGTCTTCCATAATATAACTCAATCTATCGTATGGAACAATGGAGTACAGCGACACTTGTACTTGCCATTGCGTCGTCCTATTGAAATCATATTATATTCTCCAGTAGGTTTGCATACGACTATGCTAATCTTCATTATATCGCCTTAATACCCTTTGAACATTCTAATTGCCTGAATCCTGCCTGTTCTTCACGGCTCCACGAGCGACCGCTGAATGCTAGTAGTTCGACTTGGTTTGGCCCAGGCAAATGAATGGGCTGGGTGCTTGGTTGGTTTTTGTGGTTTTTCCAGTGCGGAACGTAAATACAAGCCAGCTTTCCTCAGAAAGTCCTCCACTAAAGCGTCCGTCCTCTTACGCAGATGCCCACCAGTGACCGAACTGGTGAGTCGCTGAGCACCGGTAGTTAGGTCCGAGGTTCGAATTCCGCGAACGGGCTGGCTGCATGGGCGTTTTCGTGATTTTCCTCATGTGTAACGTGTATAAGAGCCAGTTTCCCTTAGAAAGTCCTCCACGAAGGCATCCTTTCCTTTAGGCAGATATCCCTCGTGTGCTTTGCCATAATTGAATAACCTAATCTAACCTAACCAAAAATAATGAAAGAATGCATTAAATATTTTTTATTCAAAATATGTAAAGAAAAATGAAAGTTGTAAATAACAAAATTTATTCTTTTCTTCTTAAAGAAAAGAATGTATGAAAATATAAGGAATTATGAAATAAATATATTAATTACGTAAGGTTTTAAGTTTTGTATCTTTCCTATCTTATTCTAATTTTAGCTTACAATTTCCTGCCAGAATGTAAATTCAGAAACGCAGATAATGCAAATGAAAAAGCGTACTATTTAAGTCTTGATTTAACCGACTTCAGGAGAGAGAGTCTGATTCCCTGTCTAGCGCTCGTTTGCCTTCTGGCTACGTCTCTCTTAGCTGTTATTACGCTCGGCCATATCTTAGACCCTTGCTAGGCTTCGCCGATTTAATTAATACTTAGGGGCCAACTAGTTAGATTCTGATAGCTTCGGCTATACCCCTTAATAGCTTAGTTAAGCTAACTTTAGTTTAAATTAGTATTTTAAGTTCAAGCTCGAGGGGCGGCTTTATGTAAAGTTCCAAGTCGGAACTGAGTTGTAAATATGCTGAATAATAAAGGGTTATTAAATCCTCTTTAAGTCTTACGTGTTCTTTTCACACATTTAAGCGATTATTCGCTTACTAGTGTTCGTATGGGTCAAAGTTAGAACTTTAGATTTAAATAGGAAAACCTCACAATTATATTGATTATGTACGGTGTTATGTATATGTGATAAATGTATGTATATTATTCGAAATGAATCGTAGATGTATTTCATAAATTGTGAGTTAGTCATTTGGAATTCTATCAAATGCATAGCAAATGTAAATAAATCTGTTAATTGTTTCATGCATTGTTGGCCGGTTTACGGCATTCTATAAACTGCCTAAGTATTCTACAGAATGCCGGCTGTCATACATTGCTGGTAACATATATATTTCTCTAAGATCAGAGCGACGGCTTTACTTTACTATCGGGGCATTCGAATATTATATTAATTTAGCAAATTAATTTTAAAATAGATACATAGGCGCCATACAGAATGACTGTTAGAATGTAGACAGACTTCTTTCATAAAAGCCTGTTGAAATGAATATCTATTTTTGTTGCGTTTAAAATAAAATGAAACACTTACTAAATCTTTTCCGCCATGAATCGATTACTAGCCCGGGTGTTATATCATAATTATAGCAGAATAGTCTCATGTCATTAATTATAATAACGAAACTTCCAATAAATCTTTCTAACACAGTTTATAGAGATATTTGCTTAACTGCTTATTTCCAAGATGTCTTAACTCTAACACGTGCTATCATTCTGTTTTAGTTTTAAAGCTTAGTTTCATAATGCACAAAACCTACATTTGTGGCTAATTTTTTAATTACTGACGAAATTTGTAATTGACTAACTATAACGTTCTCTGTCATAAGCAGCAACAATGATTAATCCCTATCCTTTCTTACTTTTAATTGGAGGAAAAAAGGAATAGCACATTTCCTTATATTGTTAATATTTAATTAGAATGTTTTTAATGATTAGAATTCAGACTGAAGCGTTTGTTAAGCAAAAAATTGGATTAATTCCTAGCCATAAGAGGTTGTTTACAAAACGATTTCGATAAAGAATTTTAAAAAAAGGAAAATATTTTGGAATAAAAATTTCTGGCAACAGTTTATTATTTAAAAAGAGAAATATCGTGTGCATCTTTTAAACATATTCATTTCAAATTTGTCATGTGAACAAGCTGTGGATTGAACAGTATGTATTTGCCCTTTTTGATGAGAAAAATTCGTGTTCTATGACTCAAAAACACTGTGAAATGCATCGTATTAAAATTTTGAAGTACAAATTAAGCAGAGAAAACCCGTGAATGGAAAAAAATATATCCGTCAGTCGAAACTGTTAGTTGAAGAAATCGTCTATGGAAACCGTCAACTGTGCGTATGCAAAGAAGACTCCAAACGGAATACACCATAAAAGTACGTACTGTGTCTTATGTTCCCGAAGTTAAAGATACGGTAACGAGAGAAAACTCGCCGAAGGAGTAATCCATTGCAAAGTCTTTAAATGCATCTACAACAGCAATAAGCAGAATTAGAAACAAAGATTTGCAACTTCATACTTCTAAAAGTACCACTGCATTCCATGAAAAAATGACGAATGATACAGGTATTGCATAGATAGCTTTTCAATATTTTCTTAAGAAATCTTGGACTATTGTGTCTTTGGTCTATCTGTCTTTCATCTAGGGAATATTGTGTCTTTGATCTCTTGAAAAGAACACTTTATAATCGCAAAGCCACCAAATTGATGGTCCATGGGAAGTACTGGAAAAGGAATGAAAATCAATATCTGCGGAAATTTTACGAAATGCTCTTCTATCGTGGAAATCACTACTCAGACCTAATGTCCAGAAAAATGGCTATCAGGTCGAACATTTAAACCAAATACTCTTTAGATTTACAACATTAATTAAACGGCCCCGAAATCTTTATAAAATGCATGAACACGCTCTGTACATTGTGAAATCGCTAAGACATATTTGAAAATTTTAAATTAAAGAAGACGATGTCTCAGATTTAAGTGTAGAAACGCATTAAAAGTCTTTTAAAAATGCTTTTTGTTTATCAAAAATTAGATCTTCAATAGCTTAACTTTCTTACAAGAAATACAAAGTTAAATAGCGATATTTCTTTCCTGGAGATTAAAAGTCTTTGTATAAGTAGATGTCATCATCCAGAGGAAAACTGCCTTTAACACT
>KK112495.1:98737-120259 GCA_000611955.2 Stegodyphus mimosarum | reverse complement strand
CGACATTCTCGAGCAAGCCTTCTAAAGTGGTCGTTAGTCTCTTTCAGTAAAAGTGTTCTTCGAAATTTAATTGCTTCAGAGAAGAAAGGAAATCTTAAAGTGGAAATCGTGCTGCAGATGCTTAAGACGAGAATGCTTCATCTTGTAACATGTAATCACAGAAGTCGATTAATTTGTTCCTTAGTTGTGACTCTAATTAAGAGCCAGTGTTGAAAAAAGAAGCAAATCTGTTCCAAATTATCCGAATGCTTCTTTTTAAAATAGTTGCCAAAATATTTATGCTAACCTCTTTTGTGTTCTTATTTAATTCTTTTTAATTAAATTAAGATTTAAATAGAATCAACACATTAGCTTGAAATTGCATTACTTAAAATTTGGAAGTGAGTTGTGTTTTCTAGAGTTTGATACTTCAAACGACAGTATCTAGAGAATCTTTAATGACGTCTGAAATAGTTCAGTAATCTTTAAAGATAATTACAGTATCTTGCAAGACAATTAGGGCTGTTAATTTTTACTGGAAATAAAAATTTCGAGTTACTGATCCTCTAAAGTAATGAGAATATCTTGTAAAACACCAATAAGATTTATTATTTTGAACTGGAAGTCTAAAATATTTCAAACAATAATTATGAAGTCTGCATACTTAGGAAAAACGTTTCACCTTCCTTACGGCGTGATTTGGTAGCGTAATTGGAAGCATGTCTGTCTAGCAACAGAGAGGTCTCGAATTTGAATCCCAACGATGAAAACGTCTATTCTTCACGTTTCTTGGCTTCAGAAAAATTCTAAATCATTTTACAAGTAGTGCCCGAACTAAAACTCTGATGGTACGTAGATTTGGCAAGTGGATCCTCTTCTTCCCATTCGTCCCTTAAGGGAAGAATGTAAGGAGTTTTCTCCGTCCTTATCGCTCGCTATCGTGGTGCAATTTACAGGTGGCAATTGAGAGATCCCAAGTTGGATTCCTGGGGAAGACATCGCTTATTATTCGTGTTTTGTGCTTTGAAATAGCCCTACTGACTCTCAACTAAAACAGTTAACATATATAGAGACCGCAAAAATACACAGACTTATTCTTTAAAAAAATAGAATGAAAAGTTATAGAAAGATCTTAATATGCTGTAACTTACAGCAGGTAATGATATACTTTGTAATCGCTTGTATGTTTGTTTTGTAGTAATGTGCTTATATGAGAATCATTTGTCACAGATTTTTCTCATATAATCCGTTTTTTATTTTTGCGTATTATTATTGCATTGCTTATTTTTACATATTTGTGTATTATATTATTACTGTAATAAGTTGTTAAATATGATTCAGCTTCAGCATCACCCATAAAAATGGAAATAACTTAGATGCATAGTATTTTGAACGCATTTTGCATGAAATAAACATAAAAAATTTTACATTTTTTTTAAAATTTCATTAAATCACAGAAAGGGCTGCTTGTAACTTAATTTTCATTGTTATGAATGATAAAAAGACATTTGCTCAATATCAACCGCATTTCAGTTCAACCGCAGAAACATTTATAAACAAATCTAAAAAAAAAATAAAATTGTAAATAGTAAACACTTAATATCGCGTAAATAACGATAAATTTCCTCCGTCAAAAATGCTATTCATTTTCAATATTAACTGCTGAAGTGGCAAAAATTCACTTAAGACTTAATGCTTAAAATTTTTTATAAATAATTTAAATGTTAATAACAGTTAATTTAATTTCGTGATATAATAATCAAAATGAGTTCATTATGATTTTACAATAATCACAGTCAGATCACTATAACTGTTACGGCACATATAAATACTCATGTTCTGTAATTATTAATAATGATTATTATAATAGAGGCAAATAGAAAATTAGGCAAAGTAAAAACTAGTGTTTGGCGAAGATTGTAATTAAGTCTTTATCGATTTCGTGGATGAACGGGTACGTGGCCCCTCTCTATCAAGAGCAAAAAAAAAAAATCGTGGCCCCTCTCTATCAAGAAAAAAAAAAAAAAAAAAGAAAATCTGCCTGAGATTCTGCCTCGAAATCGATAGTCTGTAGGATTCCTCACTTTTATTCTATTAAACTAAGTGTCGAGGAAGCTAGTAAACTTCTAAGCGAATAATTGCTTAAGCCTAAGAAAAGAAACGTAGATTCAAGAAGGGTTAATCACCTTTCATTCGCTCAAAACAAAGATTAGCAGTCAGCCCCTTTCTCAGGGCGTACAGCAGAGCCTCCACTTGGGCTTAAACTCGAAATGTAAGAAATAAGAACTAACTAATAACTAACTAAAGAGATTTAGCCGAAACTAACACAATTCTAAACCATTTAACCCGTAATATAAAATTAGCCAGCGAAGTTATTAAAAGCAACGTAATACGGCCGAGCGTAGTAACAGCTAAGAGAGATGTAGCCTAAAGGCGAACGCACGCTGTTCAGGAATCCTAACTCTCTATGGCAAGTCAGTTGAACTTGATTTAAATACTATTCTACTTCTTATTTGCATTTAACGCGATTCTAAAACCTCATTCTGGTAGGGAGCTGTAAGCTGAAGCTAGGAAGGAGAGGAAAGAGACATACAATAACTGTTATAAAATTAAAATATACCTTACAAGTTTTAATTAAAATCTTCGTCCAACTTGCTTAATTTTATGTTTTACTTTGGCGTATTTCTCTTCTTCCTCTGAGATAAAAAATCACAGTGACTGAAGTTAAATAGTTACAAACGCAGTTTTCTTTACGTTCGTTCCTCTTGAATGAAAGATCTTGAAATCCTTCAAGGTTATTTCCAAATCTCAGTTCTCGCTCGAATAGTTTCATTTTATCGTAGAACACTGCTTTTCTTTTTTTTTTTTTCAACTAACTCACACGCCGTAAATTTATGACACTTTGTGCGAGTGAGTAGATTAGTACATTGACTACGAATTTTCCGTTTGCATAATATCCCATGTGCTCCGAATCTTTTCTTGGCTAAAAGCGAAAGGAGTTTTTGAGTGAAAAATGTCTTTTTTTGCCACTGTTGTCACTTTACGCAGAAAAGTATGATAAATGATAGAAAAACACATTTATATCGTTGAATATGCATTAGTTCACTCTAGGCTTGCATGTTCTTGCCTTATTGTTCTTTTACTGTATACATTTTAGGTATGTACACGAGATTTTTAGTAGACTTTTTTGTACTTTGATAAATGCTTCAAATTTTAGAGATCAGGGTTCTGTCCTGTGTACTGTTTTTAGGATATTTCTTTAGCCAGTTCTTATTTCGAAGCTTGTTAGGTATCAAAGTATGAAATTTTAATTCATAGTATGATATAAAATCTGGATTATTTTAATCCTGTTTGAAACAAAACTGATTATGTCTTATTATTTAAGTAAGAAATATTTTTCACTTCCTCAACGAAGTAGCATAATTATTAAGTGATTGTAAAATCTGTAAATATTAGTAACTAATTTACGTTACTAATTTAATTAACTACTAACTGATTATTTATTGTTTAATATCATTAGTAATAATTTATTTCAAGCTAAGAAATATCTAAAAGCAAACATACTAATGCCATAACTGACATAAATATTCTGAAACATGCAACGTCTGCCCCAAAAGAAACGAACTGATTCTGGAGAAATCATTTTGTGACCAATAAGTCGAAGTACACTTAATATTATTTAAAGTAGGATCCTTTATCGACATTTCAAGTCACTTTAGTGGGCAGACAGTGACTTATGACTCTTATGCAGGCATTCTGTAGACTTTTATTTACTTGGAGTCCTGAGGAAATGAGGATCGGATTTAATCAAGAAACAGGCTTTTTATCCAAGACAAACGTTGTCCGCTTGTTGTTGCCGTGGCATTAACAGCACTGCTTCAATTGCTGAGACAGCTATACGGTATTGTTTATATAGACCAGTCATAATGCTAAGAAGAACTATGAAAAGCTAGCTGTATAGAAAAGGTTCGTTTTAAGATGAAAAACTATAAAACGCTACTATGTATTACTACGAAGTGTAAGACCGAGGAAGAAAATACATATCATTAAAAACAACCTATATTATGTTTCTGTATCTTTCATGAAAAGCTGTTAAATTTAATTCAATCTAAAAGTTCATGTTTTCTGAAAATAAACAGAGAACCTATAGAGATGTCTTATTTCAAACAGATTATATATTTAAGTGGTAATCATTTCCGTTCGAATGCTTTGTATCTGCACTGCTGTCATGAAATTTTTGTAATGTGTTAGTGGTTGTATCCACATTTTGGTTGGGTAACCGATAACAAAAAAAAAGAAAGAAAGAAAGAAAGAAAATTTACAACAGGTAGTTCTTAGACCAAAGAATTAAAAACCGCGCACTTCGATGATCCAATCGCTGAGAAACTGTTATGTTCTCTTCATATATTGAGCTCAATGAAGCACAGGAACGTCTTCGTTTCTCAATTTCATATCCTCAGCAACGTGCACCAAACATTGAGCAGTGTGTTAAATAATATATAAAAATTATAATTAAGCAAGTGTTTACTTTCAGTCCCAAGTAATGTGCACTAAGCATTTAATAATATTTTCAGTAAGGTACAGTAATTATAATTAAGCAAGTGTTTATTTTCAAATCCTCAGTAATGTATACTAAGCATTCAGCAATGTGTTCATTAATGTGTGCCAAATCATGAAACTCTTAAATAATTATGTGTATCTTAAATTATGAGTAACTAAATGTAAATGTGTACCAATGTTTCAATCCCAAGTAATGTGTACTAAGCATTCGGCAATGTTTTCAGCAATGTATAGTAATTATAACTAAGCAATTTCTTATTTTTTAAATCCTCAGTATTGTGTGCTAAGCATTCAGTATCCTCAGCATTGTGTACTAAATTCTATAAATGTAAATGTGTACCAATGTTTCAATCCCAAGTAATGTGTACTAAGCATTCGGCAATGTGTTCGGTAATGTATAGTAATTATAATTAAGCAAGTTCTTATTTTCAAATTCTCAGTATTGTGTACTGGGCATTCAGCAATGTGTACTTGAACTTACCCAAAAGGTTGCTTTAAATAAGGGTGGACGTGGCGCTATACCAATTAACCAATATGGTAGAGGGGTGGTGCCCACGTCCTTCGTCACTCACTCTTCCTGAAATCAGATAAATGAGTGTGTGTTCTGTGTAGTAAGAAATAAGATAGTTGCAAACAATTAAAATCTGATTTTTGTAAACATGCTGTATTCGATTATTTTTATTGGGAAAATTTAAACCGTCATTACTATGTGGTTGATTAATATCTCAGGTTTTATTCTTCTGTCAACTTCCACGTCATGTCATTTCATGCAGAGAATTTCCTCTGCATGGTGTCTGTACTGAGTCAAATCGACGAGGATCAACTCCGTGTGATACGTTTCATCTCACGCATACGATGGACGATAGTTTCCGGCATACAATAGCCGTGATTTAGAAGAAATTTTGAATAATATCATAATAATGAGGTAAGAAGAATGATGCATATTCTGCCACTTATGTAGGGTTTGCAAGCATACCATCGGCGCTGCATAGCATCCATGCTGACATAGCATTAGACAAGCTTGTAATGAAGAATAACGCATAAACGAGACTATATATCTGGACTATATATCTGGATAACGAGACTATATATTAGAACTGGTGTAAGATCGACCTCGGCATAGAATCGACGCTGATATAGGCTTGGAATCTGTTCTTTAAACTGCCGTGTGGATTCTGCGTCTTATTCCTGTGACAGGACGAAGCAGTGTTTCATTTCGTTTTCTTCGTAATTCTTTAAATAAAAGGTTAGAAAAAGACATTGGAAGTATCTGGAAGATCTCCCCCACCGACGTCTGTCTGTTCTGCTGTTAAAAACCACTGGAATGGAATAAACATATATATACTTTCGTATTTTTTATAGTTATATGAAATTTTAAAGTATGCATTTGCATGAATACAGGACACTTGTATCTTCAACGTAGAATGTTTTACCTTTAATTTTTGTTGTTCCATTAAATATCGGTTCTAGTTCATTATAAATTTCAAATTACTTGCATTTGCATCGCAAACCGACTTGCCTCCCCCCCCCGCTCAAAAAAAAAGACCGCTTCTCTTTAATACGATAGAAGCATTTTGCAGTTTTTTTTCCTTGCCACAAGTTCTTACATCCCTACTAAAAGTCAATAAATTACCATCTAACGATCAAGAATCCATCATTATGCAACGAAGTACAATCAGTTTTTCTTTGTTTTAAAAGCATTAATCGAGTATATTTTTTTTCTTCCGCGTTATCTCTTTTTCCCCTATGAACAGCATCTCGAAATACGCTGTTCAAAATGAAGTCATCAAAGTAATGGTATTGTCACCGGGGAATAAATGGAGAACATTATTGCACTCAATCAGATCTTTTTTCTCCACTTGCTGCTTGATGAATAACGTAAGGAAGGATGAGCGAATATTGATTGTGGTGCCCAAAGAAATGGTTGCAGAATTATTCATAGAAAATGATTCGTATTCTCAAGAAGGCGTTGCTTTTACTGTTTCCGAGGACTAGACGTTAGCATCGAGAATTGAAGATCCACCTTTTTTTTCCTTTCCTTTTTAAAGATGCATTTTCTCAAACTCCTTAAAATTACCTTTGTTCTGTTTCTCGTTAGTAGCAAACATTTCAAATATGATGGCTAAGCGTAACAAGGAAAAGAAACAAAATATCAATTGCTCATCTCTGACAGTACAACAAGTTGGCCCAAAAAATCTTTGAAGTATTTATAAAAATTATTCCAAAATCTATATATACATAAAAATATACATATAAATAAAATACTTTAATTTGCCTAGTAATACGTTTAATCTGTAACAGTCCCTCGAGACCCCTTTTTAATTTTGTTACTTTAATTTTACTTTTTGCCCTAAAAATAGTAACTGCTTATAATTAATCCTTCTCGCATGATTTTTAGATAACGTTAATGACACAGATACTTACAAACGCTTCAACCAATCATCCTATCCAGATCTTTTAACCGAAATTAGAAATAACCAATCAAGCTAAAACAAAACTGAGTCTGCCTTATCTATAATTTCGAGGTATCATATCCGCATTCATTTTCCGTTTCTTCCTTTTGCAAACTTGCTGTCTTCTTTTTTCTTACTTCGATAAAAGAGCGTCATAAAAATTGTTAAAGAACGATTGCATGTGTTGAGACAGCTTAGCTATATATTTTGAAATAACACGACTGCGGTTTCTTCATCAACTAGCTTTTCGTCGTGTATACATATCACATTATCAGAATCTAAATCATAATATACATACATACGTACATATATAATTATAATATGTAATCATACACACATATATAATTATACATACATATATAATCATAATATACATACCTACATAGTCATATAATGTTGCGAGCTACAGACGCGTTGATATCTCTGAATACTCCAAAGAAGCAGGAAGAAACTGGCAATTTATATGAAAATTAATTGTATACAGAACACAATAAATCGCTGGAAATAGCTCATGGAGAAAGCGGATATTAAGCAGTTCCTCCTTAGCGCACAAAATGTGTCATAAGTTCGTGAAATTCCTCGCAGGGTAAATAAATACCTTAATCGCAATTCAATTAACCGCTAAATCTCGCAGCTGAATAAAAATTAATTCCTAGCTGTCGGACCCGTATTTATAAACTCTTACAGGGGCTCTGGAAAGCTTTTTGAAGAGTCGCCTTCAAAAATGCGTTTTCCAGAATCTTCTAAAAACTAGCCAGATTGGATATAGGTAGCCAAATATCGCCAACTTAGCGAAAAAAACTGTAGTCAAGTCTCGTTATTAACGACGAACGAAATCTGCCTATATTTTGCACTCTAATTGAGCTTTCTTGTACTTCAAACGTTATTGTATTCAGACTTGAAAGTCTGTAACTGTATACAAAAAATAAATATTAAGTACAAAACATGTAGCCAAAATTTAAAATACAAAATAAATACTAAATCTGTTATTCCAAAAGCCATAAATAACTAAACAAAATAATACGCAGCATTATAACAATACAAAATGAGCAATTAAATAAAAGAATTTTATATTTTCAAATATGTGCAGCTATATATATATACACGCACACTACCCGACATTGAAAATGCAACACCAAGAAGGAGTGCCCAGACGCAGCATTATAACAATACAAAAAAAGAGCAATACAATACAAAAACTATACATTTATATGTGCAACTATATATATATATACACACTACCCGACATTGAAAATGAAACACCAGAAAGGAGTGGTCAGAAAGGGATGAAACTCGGCAAATAGAGAGGACAGCAACAAACAATAAGTTATCTTTATTTCGAAATATTATGCATAATACGCAGCGAGAACAGCGTCGGCTCAGTAGGTTGTAGGACCACCTTGGACAGGGATACACGAAGCAACACGTCTAGGTACAGAGTCAATGAGACTATGGATGGTGTCCTGAGATATAGCTCTCCATTTCCTGTCAACCATTTGCCATAGTTCGTCTTCTGAACGCGAATGAGGTGAACGCGGCAATGGCAGGGTCTGCAAGTAGCGTCCAGTCACATCCCAAGTGTGTTCGATTGGTGAGAGATCAGAAGAGAACGGTGGGCAGGAACTCATTGAAGACCTTGCAGAGCATTTTGACCGATGCGAGCAGCTTGTTGTCAGGAGTTATCCTGCTAATAAAGGGCATTGGGCACATCTTGAAGGTAGGGGGTGTCACTGGCCACAGCACATCATCCACGTATCTTTGCGCCGTCATGGTGCCCTGAATACGAAATAGAGGTGACCTGAAGTCGTATGCAATTACGCTCGAAACCATGATGCCACATTGTCACGCGGTGGGCGTTCCACAGCTGCTGCCAGATTGGAACTGTCTCCATATCGACGCCACACGCGTACGCGGCTACTATCATTGCAGAAACAGAAGAATGACTCATCTGATAACACGACCCTGTGCCATTCCGTCGTCCACATCGCTTAAGGGCGGTATTATTGCAAACGTTGGGATCTATGATGTTGGGTCAATAGCAGTCTTGTAAACAGACGCCAGGAATGCAGGGTACTAGCCACCAAATGACGGCAAATGGTTCTGGCTGCTATGGAAACATCCAGAATGTCTTGAGTATGATTCGGAAAGGAGGTAGAAGGGGCTTGCGGGTGGGCTACCAACTAATGCCACCGATGTCGGATGCATCAATCCACGCGTGCTGACGTCACTCTGGCCCTCTCGAACTTGCTACATTTCCTTGTTGCAACCATCGTCGCCACAGCCGGTGCACTGTGGACGCGTCGAGGTGTGTGTCAGCTGACATTTGCCGTATGGACCATCTTGCCCTTCTCTGTCCGATCACCATGCCCCTCTAATTGTCTGTCTGCTGGAATTGCCTCCGTTGACTACGGCATTCTATGCTGTTATATGCGTCCTCTGAGACAAGAAAAAATTTTCTACGATGATTTCCGTAGCAGAAATAACTACACGAAAATTTTAACTTTCTGCAGGTTCCTTTTCTTATATCTTTTTCAACGTGCGTTGAAGAGTTTCGTATTTCACCTCATTCGCATAACTCGGTGACATGCGTCTACTCTGAAATTTGCATAATTTTTGGGCCACTCCTTCTTGGTGTTGCATTTTCATTGTCGGGTAGTGTATATATATATAGTTTAAAGAACTAATTAAATTAGTAAGTTTTTGCACTTAAAAAGCCTAATACTTGCGCTAAAGCTGCTAAATAAAAAAATAATTTATTTTATTGCAACAGTTTTTTTAATTATTTGTTAGGAAAAGAAAGCATGTTGGAAAACTTAATAAAAGTGAACTTTAATGTTACTTGCTATAGACAATACTAATAGAAAAAACATTTAGTATTGTCTATAACAAGTAAAAGAATTTTAATTAAAAGTAATGTATGAAAATGCTATAAAACGGAAATGTAAAGAAAAATGTATCAATTATTGCTATTAAATGGAAATTAATTGACTTTTCAAGGAGAACAAACCAATTTCCGATCAATTAACAATAATTAATAGAAGCGAATGTCTTTCTCGTCTGAACATGCAAGAAGCAATTGTAAAATACTAAGCCAGGAAAATATTGAACCGAAACTAATTCACAGCACCAGTTAAAAAACAAATCTTAAGAGGATATTTAAATAATTTAGATATTTAGAAATTGTGCAGTTTGATTTAATGTACAAGTCAAGAACAAATTTTAACTAATTGTTTAAGTAAGTATTTAAATATTCTTGCATAAAATACCATTCCCTGACACATTCGCTGCATTTCATTTTAAAATAATGCAAAACCTGCAGGAACATAAAAGGTAATAAAACAGTGTAAAAATGTAAGAAATACGAATAAATTTTAAACATTCTTTTTAGAATAAAATAAATTTGTAAAAATGTAAGAGAATTTTAAAATCTATTTAATCATTATACATTGAAAAGCCCATAAATTAATTAAAGTTAATTTAGACGTTCGCTAAACTGAATCGGAGAGCAAAATGGCAGAGTTGTTCAACATTCGTCGTTATGGAATGTGACTAGGATTGTAATATTTAGGAGAAGATGGGGTGTCAGTAGATGTGTTGGATGCTATTTTAGAAAGGCAGGAAAATTAATTTGGGTTCGTGATACCTTAAAATTGGTGAGAATATTTGTCTACTTTAGTTAAAATTGGCTTTAAAACTTTATCAAGCAAAAGAAATTACTTGACTTCTGGCTAATGATCTAAATGTACAAAGAAAAGTAGACAATCTTCACTTCTATCGGGCTAGCCTTAAAAATTGAAGATCCTTAAACTGATAGACGTCAAACATAATTCGCTAGAAGGTTTTGAAAATATTATCGTAACCCTACGAAGTAGAAGGATTAGACCGAATATTTAACGCCTGTTTTTCTAAGACAAATTTAATAAATTGATTTGGTACTTGATTATTATTAAAAATTTTAATAAGTAGTAAAATTTTGTTTTGAATATTTAGTGTTTCTGTACAAATATTTTAATGCGCTGCATTTGATTAATTATTGTGCTGCTAATCACTTTTCTTAAAATGTTAAATTCCAATTAATTAATGCATTAGTAGTAAAATTAAAGTTACGAGTTTTGTCCAAGAGGTGAATCTGAATGTATCTGACTGGTTGAAGATCTAAATAGTCGACGACTTTTTGTGAATGTAAATTTTCCAGTTCCATTCAGCGTATATATATAGCGTTGAGCATAATGAACTATTATCAGTTCATTAAACAGCGTTGACAAGTTTAATGAACATCAGTAGTTTTTTATGCTTGATATTCTACACCATGTTCTGCGAAACACATTGGCTATGTTAATTGATTTGCATGACATGGAACTAGAACCGTGCCTACGGTTTTTCATCTGACGCAATGTGGGCCTCTATATACACTCTAATTAACTTCTTCTTTAAACATCTATGTTCAACAAAGGTAATTATGCAGAATCGTACCATAACTCTTTGAATGTTTTGAAATCAAATCATTAATACATGGAAATTAATATATGCAATATTTTAAAATTTTCACACGAAAACTTAAAAAAAGTTACTTTTTCATAAAAAGGTTTGGGTTTAGTTGATTATGGCAAAGCTCACCAGGGGCTATCAGCCCAAGGAGAGGGATGCCATCGTGGAGGACTTCCTCGGGAAAATTGGCTCGTGTACAAGTTACATATGTGAAAAACTACGAAAACGCCCATGCAAAGCCAGCCCTTTTACTCGATAAATAGCATATGACACTCACGTAATATGGAAAGTATACTACAATTAATGCAGAAAAGTATTACATTTAGTACTCAAGCTTCTTTTAGTAATTTAATAGTTCATGCCATCAATGAAATAAAATGCATAACTCTTTTCATCCTAATATTAGTGACTGTGAACGTTGAAAATAAGCGTAATTTTTCAAATTTATACATGAATGCATTAAACTTCAGTTTTTAATTAGCTTTAAAAGACCTAATATTGCTCTAGCGACCAGAATTAATGAAATAACGTGGTTTTTAAAATTAGGTATTAGTGATGGAATATCTGATGCATTTATATCATTGTCCCATTTGGCTATTTAAGTGCTCCTTTTTTAAAATGCTTAACACTGAAAATTATTTCTGCTGCTTCTTTCTTAAGCTGCTCGTTTTTTAAAATGCTTAGCAATGACAATTATTTTTTCACCAGTATGAAAGTGGAAATCGGAATTGTTTAATTTTTAATACCTCCATTTTAGATGTGCGATTAAAATATCTCTCATTTCTGCTGTGAAAATATGTGTGATTATTTCGCTGGGTTCCGCATGAGCTGACTCAAGCAGATAAGGACAGACGTGTTCGAGATTGCATTAATCTGCTGGAATATCAACGCAAGGACAAAATTCTGGACCAGATAGTCACTTCTGATGAAAAGTGTACTTACTTCAAGAACACAGGCCGAAAAGGGGGGTTGATCTGTGCCTGGCCGAGCCCCTTCGGCAGTGTCACAGTTCGCAAAGTGCAATTTGACTAACAGAAAGATCATGTTTTGTATCTGGTGGGATATCCGTGTATTATTCACAAAGAGTATCTGGAAAAAGGTAAAAACCTCGATAGTAAGGTGTGCAGCGAGATACTAGTCCGTGTTGGCGCTGCTATTAAGGAAAAACGTCGAACTGAGTTCCGGCGCAAAAACGTAATGTTCCATCTATGTAATGCTAGACCACATGTGTCTGCATTCACCAGTTGGACTCTGTACGGACTCGAATGGAATCTTTTGCCACACCCACCATATAGCCCCGACATCGCTCTTTCGGAATTCTAACTTTTTTCACAGTTGCAAATACATCTTGCTGGTGCTATCTTCCATTTTGCACAGGACGTCCGAAACGAGGTTGATCTGTTTTTGAACTCGCACCAAGTTCCTGGACCGAAGGCTTTGAAAATCTACTAAACCTTTGGCAGAAAATCATAGATTTGGATCGTGATTACTACCCGAACTAAAGGTTCTGCTTTCATGTGTTCTTTTTTCTAACTTTACTAAGTTTTTTGGCGAAAACCTTTTGTTGCAACCAGATATTTGGAGAAAGCCCAGATGGCCTGACCAAATATTTCTTTGGGTGTAATAGTTGATCCGTTGAGAAGGCTGCCGTTGAGAAATGACTTTTAAAACATTCTGATTATGTAAAATTTTAACATTATATACATGATTCAAAAACTTAATTTTATTTACTTACATGTTTATTTATATATCTGTAATGTTTTCACAAAAAATTGTTTATGAAATAATCCGTATTTCCGAAAATTGCCTCTTTATGAGGTCACATATATCTTTCGTTTTGAATTCATTTAGATTTTATAGCGTTTTTGTTTATTAAAAGCGACTAAATTAGGTGTCTGGAGATTTTCTTTCCTCGAGTAAATTGCATCCCAGTAATGTCTTTCCTCTTCAGAATTGTTTCCAAATGTGTTCCTTAACTGCCCTCTTAAACCAATGTTCTCTTGAATTGAAGTTTTTTTTTTATGCTGTTGAACTTTATACTTCACTTTCTTTACGTCATTAGAAACCCATCTCCAGAGCAAATAAATTTCAATTTGCTACATAGCTTGTTGCGAGATTCGATTTTCGTTTATTTAGAGAGATTTAAAAAGAAAATAACGATCTAACTCGAGCTTCCTTTTTAAGTTGGGTTTTCAGACGTTTCGAAATTTCATTTTATGATAAACATACTTTCGCTTTGAGGGTTTAATGATTTTTATTTTCCTTTTTAAAGTTGTGGCAACTACCATGGGTTGTGTAACGAATTCCTTTTATCCAGAAAACTGTGTAGTGTGAACATTTGTGTTCTAATTTATATGGATATCAATGTAAAATTAGGAAATGGGATTTTTAGCGGCTTCTAAGCTAATGATTCAATCCAAAAATCTGTTTCAACGATACGAGTGGAAAAGTCTTAGAAATACTTTGGAATTTTAAGGCTTAAAACTGGGCAAAGGAATTTCAGTAGAATGTTAATATTATCTTTAAATTACTAGCACAATAATCAGGCAGTCGGTGCTGTAATACTGCCACTTATTTAAAATGCATATAAACATGTGTTTATTTGCTTGTTATTGTTGTCATGTCCAAAAGCTAGTGCAAAAAAGTCAAATACGGCCAAAAGTAACTAAAACAGCGCTAGCGACTCGACGATCCTTGAAAAATACAGCAGCTGGCATTGCGGTGATGGAGGCAACAAAATCAATTCTGAAGAGCCTGACCAGTATGGCAGGACAGTGTATCAGGACATTGGGGGCAGCAATTATAACTTCGCTGACCATCAGGGGTCTCATCTGGTTATGGTAGATGAAATAATTCGATTGCAGTTTAGCTCAGGAATAGAATTTTTCTTAACTTGTTGAGAGATATCTTCGGCTGGCTATTGCATCTGCATCGACAACTGTTAAAATATTAGAAATGTTTATTCGCTTATAAATTGTAAATGATGAAAACGTGTTATAAAACCTTAGTAGTTTCCTACACGTTTCTATATCTGGCGAAGCAGAAAGAATATAGTAGTGTTTCGCAAATTTGTCAAGTATAATTTTAAAGGGAATTATCGCATTTCTCCTTGCGTGTTTTGGTGGTGTAAGTCAGTGGTTCCTAACCCCCGGTCCATGGATCAAATGGTACCGGGCCGCAGGCGCCCATTTCATTGAAACTAAATTTAAATTCCTAGGTTTATACACCAAATTAAAAACATCTGTGTTTCATTAAAATTTAACTGGACATAAGCAACGCATTAAATTAAAACTGAATATAAACAACACACTTCGGGTGTCATTGTCTCCGATAACTCAGATGGATTATCACTCTCGATTATCAGATGGAACCGTCTCATTGCAAAGAAACAAGCTCAGGGTTCTCATTGATTTAAAGTTCTAGTAAGTTAAGCTGTTAAATCACTTTATATTTATTTTTGTGGTGTAACTGTATTTTATTTTGAAGGCATGTATAAAAACAATTAAATTAAAATTAATAAATCAAAATAATCTAAAATATAAACAATCAACGTCCGCCCCCGCCAGCCAGTGGGCCGCGGTAAATTATCAAACGTTGACCGATCCGTGATTGTAAAAAGGTTGGGGAACACTGGTGTAAGTGATTAACCACGTTTAGCTAGCATTTGAAAGATACGTGAAGCAGTCGAGAACGCAGTTGATTTTTCAAGTTTCCTGTTATGAAAAACTTAATAGTTTTTACAATGGGGGTCAAACCTAGACTGTGGTGGACAATACCTTATCGCATGTGTATTGAGTCGACAGAGTATCGTGCCTTTCCCCATCGCTCTTTCAGTTGGAGAGAATGTGACGAATTAAAACATTGTCCCCGGCGTACCCTCGTGATGTTATGTAGTTGCTAGCTGCTAGATCCATGATTAGAATTCTCGCAAGAACATAAACGTTTCTTTCTTCAAAAACTGCAATAATCTTTACAACTTAAACGTTAGCAATCACTTTTAAAATATTCTTCATGAGAGCACCCTCCTTTAATAGACCCTGCAATGGTTTTGCAACATAACATCCAAATTTCGGTTAATAGGATGAATTTTTTACTAGAGTATCCTAAGATTCTCGTCTAGTACATTAAAAAGCTGTGTCAGAAAAATTAAAGAAGTGAAATAAAATTTTAAATTTGTAATTTGTTAAATTTATTACACTGGTAACAAAATTTTCATTACCGATGGCAACATTTCAACTACTTGAACAGAAAACGGCTTTACGATATTATTCATTTTCTTGCTATGCGAGAATGATAACGATTTCAAAAACCTATTCTTTTTCCTTATTAATCTGACGAAGGAGTATACTTGAATATTTTAGATCAGTAGTTATCATAATAGTTATTCAGCTTTAAGTACAACTTTTTCTCATGAATAAATTTTTCTATCTATGTGTAGTTTTTTGAAGATTTTTCTTTCATATCAGGAAATATGCGCTTGTAGAAAAGTCCAAAATTCTGGTCATGTAGATATATAAACTAAGTTTGTTTCGCTAGTTTCAAAAGATGAAATCAGATTGGCTGTAAGCCAGAAGCTTTTCCCCTCTCTTTTGTGTAACGTTTTTGCATTTGACAACTCTATTGCTGTTCCGTGTCAACAAATGGTTAAAGTGAACTCTGTCAAGTATGCTAACCGAGTCTGCTACGTACAAACACGTCAGCGTCTTAGATTGCCAGCTGAGATATCTGATGATTAAATGCCGAAAATAATTAGTTGGCACATTCATTATACGCCAGTCTTGGGTATCGACTAACTGCCAACCGTCTTGCTTGCCCAGAACTGAAAAGCAGAGCTGGTTCAGGAGTTTTCACATCTTTTCTAAATGCCCCCCCCCAAAGCTCATCTGGAATTTCGAAGGAAATTTCACTTCTCTAAATGGTTTACGTGTACATGGTTCAGTTTTTATTTTTTTAATCAGTTAATCCATTATGAAAAGGGTCACATCTGTGTGGAGATTTTAATAAATTCTTTTATCTTTCTTTTAATATTCAGTACATTGGAGTGGTTTTTAAATTACAGATTTTAATAAATTCTTTTATCTTTCTTTTAATATTCAGTACATTGGAGTGGTTTTTAAATTACAGTGCTGTAAAGCACAGTGAAAATTTTTAATTTTTCCTGCTTTCTTTTACACCTAGTACCTTTTTCTTTTCCGGTTATTTTTATGTTTTAATCCTTCTCCTTTCTATGGCTTAGAGTTTGGTTGTTTATACTTTTATATAAGCTACGTCACCAGTCTTTGCTTCATTTTTATCTTCATTTATCCATCTTTATGTTGCAGTTTATTTTCCCTCCTTACTCGTTTTTATCTTGATATGCAGTTTCGCCAAACACTTTATTTCATTTAATTTGTATCATATTCATTCAGAAACGTTTTCATCATTTTATATTGTGTGGGGATTCATTTAATTTATTTAACAGTTATTTTATGTTTAAGAGACTTTCCGATCGCTCTTGCTTTGAACTCACAATTTCTTGTCAGAATGCAAATCGTCTATAGCGAGTGTGTTCAAATTAGGCAGAAAGAAGTTAGTATTTAAGGGAAGGTTTTGGAAGGTGAAATCATTGAGCATTGTTCTGCCTGCCTGAAGGTCGTGTTACTATCTTTGATTTTCTAGCCATTAGATTTTTGCGTCGTTGAGGTTTTCTTGCCATTAGGCTAGTTTACACCGACTTTTCGAATCAGATCTAGCCTGCACGATAATTAACCTGTGAAACCGTTAGGCTAAACTTAATTTTATATCATTCATTACCTTTTGAGTTAAGCCAAAAATACAATGGCAAGATGCATGCTTTAATGCTGTCTTCTGATTCTTAGGTAGTTCTAAAGGATCGTTCACACTAGGGTTTATCTGAGCTAATAGAGACATCTGGCTTAGCAGACAGTGCTATACAGTGCCGAAAATACCAATTTTTCTTCAGTTTGAAAACGCTGAACTTTACGTACAGCGGAGGTAGTCGACATATAGGACAGACTGGATGGTTAGTTTGGTTTATTTGTTTATAGCAAAGCGTTTCAGGACTATTTGCTAAAGGAGATGGACTTCTTCATGGAAGGGTTTCTAAAAGAAATTAGCTCGTATACACGTTACACAAGGGCAAAACCACGAAAACGCCCATGCAGCCAGCCCGTTTGGCGGTATTCGAACCACAGACCAAACTACCAGCGTATCACTCGGCCGCTCGTGGGCTGTACGAGAGACTGCGTTAGCTCAGTTAAATCCCAGTGTAAACAGTCCTGATTCCATCTATGTATTGAAAAATTCTGTCCATTGTCTTATAGTATGCGTAACTGAAGTATGTCCCAACAGCAGCAGAGATCTTATATTATAAGAAATCGCCTTCTCTTAATCTAATAAACCTTCTTTCAAATTCTGTCAACCGCCATGATATCGGAATGATGGATGGAATATGAAGATGAAATGGATGAATGAATGATGAAAGGAATGATGAATATTTTCAGATACTCACGAAGAAATACGAATCAAATCTACTGATGCATTGTTCGGAATTTAATTTTATCATATCATTTTACATATAACGGATCCGATATTAACCAGAATTGTATGAGTATCTTTTTTTTTCATTTGCAGTTAAACTTGTAGTGCTTTACATTTCTTGTGAAGAATCGCTGCTTGATCCTATGACTCGTTTTCTTAGCGTTGTAGTCTCACTGAACAACTTTACGTTCCAAAAAAGTAAAATAATATTTTCAATAAAGTAATACTACATAAATCAAATTGGAGGAGAAACACCCTAGTGTAAAGTTTAATTATCCATACAGCATGATAATAAATAATACTGCATGGATTATTGTTTTATATGCAGGTAAAGTAAGTTTGTTTCAGTCAGCTTCTTATCTTATGAAGAATAATGTTATCCTGTATTTTTATCTTTTAACTTAGATTTATTGGACTTAAAATATTGTATTTAATTGATATTTCTATTTCGACTAATAATTGAAAATTATCCCCAAAACAATATTTAAGTTATCGATTTGGCAATTAATATTTAATTAATTCAGATGTATCATAATTGCTGTAAGAGTAATTTTAATACGAGAAGATGTCTCATCGATTCTTCTTTGGCATCTCATTGAAGCAAAAAATATCATCTTCAGCTTTGTCACATTTCATCGTAAAAGAATATTTATGAGTTCATTTTTAATATGTTAAAGAATGAGTTTTCGTATGTAAAGGAAAGCACTTATTGTCACTGTCAAAAATAGTGGTTTTTTGCTAAGCATTATATGATTATTCTGTAGTTCACCTTCTTCCTCAACTGTTCGGCTAACATTGTTCTGAAAGACGAAATTTCTTAAACCTCTAATCTCATACAGAGCGCAGAGTCTAAAGTAGTTCTATTTTGGTATTTTTGAGAGCCTTTTTGCGAAGAAATGGAAGTAGAAGTGGCTTTTTCGGCTTGTTGTTACTCGGCTGGTATACATCACGTCCTGTAAATTGAGAAGCGTCGAGATATCTCAAGTTACTTCGCAATGTAGACACATGACGTCATGCTTTGTGAACGCGTTCTTTTCCTTTGCGTTTTATATTTGTGCTGCGTTAAGTCTAAAAGCCATCTAAATGAAAGTCGGAAATACGAAGTTAAAATATTACATAACATTTTAGCAATGTCTGCAGTCAAAAACAAGGCCAACTGGATTTAACAACTGAGCCAGATGTTAAAATTAATGTCTTCTGTATAATTTTATCATTTAAGATCAATTTTTATTTTTGAATAGACAGTGAGAACTTTTATAGCTGCTTTCCAAACAGACTATCTTTAAAAGTAAGAACTGTATTTCTAAGGATATAACTGGCTATGATCTAAGACATGGCAATTGTGTTCTCTAAGGCTGCTGCTTCCACAGAAAAACCAAAAATCGACTGAATCGTGAGGGGCAGGGGCTTAGCTAGAGTGGGCAAAGGGAGAACATCTGTCGCCAGACGCAGCATCCAGGGGGCGCCAAACCGATGATCCTCTTGCATTTTGAAAAACAGAAATGAGCGCGAAATCATCAGTTGTCCGAGGGTGCCGAAAATCCTAGTTACGCCTTTGGTGAGGAGTCAGCTTAGGGCTATTTCATTGCACTGCATTTTAGTTTTAAACCTTTTTTTTATTTGAAATAAAGGCTTCACTTGCAATAACTCCTAAAAATTTTCGGAATCCTTTATTTCAAAGTCGTAATATAAATAAGTTGATTATGGCAAATCACACTAGGGTTATGTCCGTAAGGGGAGGGATGCTTGGCTGGGAACTTTCAAAATGAAATTAACTCGTATACATGGAAATACGCATAGCAAAAACCACGAAAAACGCCCATGCAGCCTTTACCTAAAATTGAACCCAGCTCGGAATTGTCAGTGGTTACCGATTTTACCGCTCAGCCGCTGGTGGGCAAATTTAAACTAAAGAAATTACGCAGTGCATATTCGTGTAGTTTATCATTCAAATTCACATTTTAAACCATCTTTCACTATCTCTGTTATTTGAATAAACTGCTTATTGGAACTGATTTATCTGCTTAGGTGTCAACAGAAACGAAAATCGGTAAGAAGTAATATTCTTGCAGACATTTTTATTACAGGTGCCTGAAAAGAAAATTCACACCTTTCTGCTCCATTTAAAAAAATTTCTCTTAACTCATATTGTAATTGCAGCATAACACTGTAAATAAACGTAAATACATCTTTATTGCCTATCAGGTTAATTTAGAACAGTCTGCCAGTCAAAAGCCGCAGTTATTGTTGCAAATGAATAAAATGCTATTGATAATTTTCGGAATAAAATTATATATCTAAAATTTTCAGCACTGTCTTTTAAAAGCTTTAAATGACAACAGTGTGAAATAGGCTTTATTAGATTTTTTATGTAAAATTCGATTTCAAAACTGCTTTAAACGGTACTTGCGTATTACCCGTCGACCGTGAAAGTTGGCTACTTTGAAAGCTGGCGCAAACTCTGCCCTAGTTGTGCCTATAATTCCTATGGAGTTTTGAAGAAATTGATCCCAATGAAGAATCAGTATTTGGCCCCGTTTTTGCGCTTCGTAAAAAGACTCGTCAGTTTCTACTATTTTGTTAGGCAAAGGTTAAACAAAAGGTGGCTGTATGAGAATCAATCGGGGTTGCATCAAACGAAAACACAGATGTAATGAGTGTGTTATTACGTTACGCTTATCCGGAACCGCGCTGCTTGGCAACAATTTCGCGGTTGAGAAGATAATACGTAAGTATTCTATTTAGTATTATTACTAAAGGTGTGTAAAACATCAAATGAAAAATACGTGAAACCTTAAAGATATTGGCAATGTCGATTGTGCCATACTTAGAAAGAGTCTGTTGACACCATACATATTCACTGAAGTCTTAAATGAATGATACAGTTTGTCACAATATTTTCAATCATTTCTCTGTTAGCTGAAGAAATCTGATGCTTTGCCATCATTTTTGTGAAACCGATATTGATTTTTGAAGTTCTAGAAACGAATATTCAACCTCAAACAAACCTGATACGATTTGCAGAGAATCCCCTATAACTGGGATATTGCTTTGGCAAGTGATTCTGCACTAGGATTTCGGATTGAGAGGGAAGAAGAGCCGACCGTTAACAGGCTTCTGATATGCAATACAACCCCAATCCGGTTGGATGACTTGCTTGATACGTTGCTGTTGTTTGCCAGCTTTCAACAACTGCCAATCACGTAGATCCAGTTCGCTTTGACAATTACTGCAAATTATTTGTACCTGAGTGAAGCTGATGCATACAGCAGTCCTGTATTGTTATGCACGCAGCTACACGCAATATAATATATGTAATCAAGGGTGTGCGGTCTCACGAAATAGAGAGGTCTAGCCAATTCAAAGGAAATAGGAAAAAATATATTTTCTTCTATAGTCTTTTCAGCTTTCTACCATATTTCTTTTAAGTGATGCAGAAGTTAAGATCCATTTATTATCTCCTAAAACGAAATATACAGGCACTTTGATATAGACCTACGTA
>KK112495.1:62463-98685 GCA_000611955.2 Stegodyphus mimosarum | reverse complement strand
TGCAAAAATTACTGCTGCTTCATTGAAATAATTAAACCATAGAAAATCAGCTGTCAGTAAGCTTTTCATTTTTTTCAAATAATGTTGGTATATTTGCAATTAGAAAATACTTGCGTTCGTCTAATTCTGATTACCTAATTAGTTCTTTATTTTCAGCGAATATTTTGAATAAACTTTTTATTTTATAAAATGATTATGGAAATTCGCGAGTATATTTCTTAAATTTATTTAAATGAAAAAATTATTTTCCTGATTAACAAAAATGCCACAGTGTGTGGATTTGGAAGGTAATAATAAGTTATACCTTACAATTAATCTTTCCTGCAATTCTCTTATTTAGGCTACTCTGCCAGAAAATGTAACTTTAGTGAATTCAAATAACGAGCGAGAATCTTAGAAAGAGGATTGGCAAACTCTGCTGTGCTGAAAATCTTCTGTTATTGTCTGCCTTTAGCACTGTTGCTAGAGCTAGTGAGTTTGTCTTTGATTGAAATTATATTGCTGGTCGGAGAATAGCGAATCTAGGCTGTTCAGCTTTCAGTTTAAGCTATAATTTGCAACTATTGTGAAACACTATTGTTTGTCCAGCCTGCAAGAAGCAAAAATCAGTTTTATTAATTGTATGCATTCGTTTCTCTAAATTCAAATTGAAGTATAAATAAATTCTTTTGTTATTTTTATATTATTTTGCAAAGAGTTAGTTTTTGTTATGGTACTGATTCTTTATTGTAGTGGGACTTAGTGTTCTAGAATTGAAAGTAAAGACGAAAAGATAATTCGTGCGGCAGCCTGAGAATATTAGAATTTAGTGTGTAAACCCTATTTCTTGCTTTCCAAAATTTTTCTTAATACATCTATCTGCATTTTGTTTTATGTCAATATTTCAGTTTATTACCTTTAAATTATTCAGTTATCCTTTGTTGTTGGCTATAACAATTAAAGAATTTTTACTATCATCATTGTTATTCTGCTCCAGTTTTATCCTACATCACTAATACTGTAATTTAGCCTTTTATCTGTAACTTTCATTCTAATGAAGAACCTACTAGTTGCTTTGTGGATAAGAACGCTGAAAATTGATAGATCGACTCTGGCTGAAATCCCAGCCAATGGACTAGCTGCATGGACGTTTTCAAAATTCTGCTCCACAGTTTTATGATACATCACTAATTATTATTCTGCTGCACAGTTTTACCTTACCTAAACAAGTGCTGTAATTTAGCCTTTTATATGTAACATTCAATCTATTGAAGAACCGGCTCTAGTGTAGAATTGGGTTTTCTTTCGATTGGCGAAAAATTTTTTTCAGTTTGGGCGATGAAACCACAATTCTGGTTACCATGAGAGTTTTAACTTGGTTTTAGCTTCTTGATTTTTTAAGTGAAAATAAATCGATGTGTACATGGACAAAGTCAAGGCAATGTGCAATAACTAGTTTGTGCAATTCTCTGATTTTTTTAAGTGAAAATAGGTCAATGTGTACGTGGACACGGAGTTTGTGAAATTCTTTTACTTCTTACTTTGGTTTTGTGTAGCGGCCATCTTGAAATTGTACTTTCTTTTCGCCGATCTTGGCGTCAAAAAAGAATCGCCCAAAAAACAAAGGCACCTAATTGTAAACTTTTACCAAAGAACCTATCAGTTGCTGTGTGGATAAGACCGCTGGAAACTGATAGTTCGGCCCTGGCTCAAATCTTAGCGAATGGAACAACTGCTTGGGCGTTTTCGAATTTTCTTCATGCTCTACGTGAATACGAATAATTTTTCTTTTATAAAGTCATCAGTGAAATGTTTTGTACGATTAGCAGATTATGATTTTAAGGTAATAAATCTAACGAAAATACTAACAATGTGTTTTTAGATTTCGAAAAGTTATGAATGGCTTGTATGAAAATTCTTAAACCAATAAACGTCCAATAAATGGTATTAATAACTTAAACGCGTAACTACTAATTGCGCTGAGAAGAACTGCAAGAGCACTTTCTGAAAAAGGAAATAAATTTCATCAGCTTTCATCGGTTCTTTGTGCATTCTATTCATTACGAGCTCATATATACATAATACATTTTTGTAATTGGAAGTATATGTCTAGTACCATCTGTTGTAAAAATATAGCTCGGGTAAGGAGTTTTGTGTACGCGGTGTGTATATATCACAATCTTCCTACCTGAATGCGACTTTCGAAGTTGTTTGCATACCTTTTCTATGTTTGAGACTTTATTGATCCATAATGTTATCGTAAATAACTAATTAGTTTCTATGTCATTATACATATGTGTTATACAAGGAATGAGAGTAAAACGTGATTAAAAACAAATTACGTGAAATGCGATAAATTTCCTTCACCATTCTCCTTATATCGTTACATCAATGAAACGAATGCTGATTTGCATTTAAATGCATCTGCTTAAGCCATGTTGCATTACGCCACAACAGAAAGGAACTTCTGAAGCGCAATTGATGCGCAAACATTGCATAACTAAGTTACTTAGAATCATTGTTTGCATTTGCGGCTCCATGCGTCGGAATTGTGTGCATCATCGTTTCCCTCCCTGCCCCCCCCCTTCATCAGCACTACATTATTAAGTTCAGTGCCTTGTTTGTAACAAGCATTTCCCTAGTTACATAATTAAATAAGATCTGTTTATCTGTAGCTAAACCACAGTATTTTCCCGGATTTCATCTGAAAGTGACTGAGAATGATAATCAGGTTTTCAACTTTTAATGAGCGTAGTTTTAATGCTTCTGTTAACAGACATGGATTTCTGGTTGTCATAATAATTTCGAAAGATGCATCGGTGGGTATTATTTAGAATGCGTTATCCCTAATTATTGCGTTCGCAAAATTCTACGCTGTGATATAATAATAATTCCTTTTCTACGAATAAAATCTGAATGAATTCTGATGGTAAATAATAAAAGTACTTTTATTTTTAGCATTTCTAAAATGTGTAGCATGATTAGAAAGCTACTGGTTTAAGGGTATTCATTTATAGGTTATAGTTGTCTTTATGTGTTTTGTATAAAATGTTAAACCCTGCACAGGCGATGTACATTTTGTGCCGGTTCTGCAACTGAAAGATTGCCAATACTTAGGTAACTTTATCATAGAAAAACAATCAACATCCATGGATCAATTAGGTTGTATAGATTATGTCAAAGCGTATGAGGATTTTCTACCAGAGAGAAAGGATTCCTTCGTGGGGGGGAACTGGCTCATATTCATCATTATACGACCAGCAGCTGAGCGGTAAAATCGAACCTAGTAAAATCGAATCTGGAAATCCAACCTCTTCAGGGACCCCCAAATGGCAGTTCATTAATAATCTTGAAAAAAAATTGGAAGAACTTTATGAAGTTGCATATGAGTTACAATTATCTGGTAATAATTACTGGTAGTTGATCTGCGGTTCGAATCCTGGTAAACGAGCTGACTGCATGAGCATTTTTGCGGTTTTCCCCATGTTTAACATATATACGAGCCAGTTTACCTTAGAAAGTCCTCCTCTTAGGCAAATAGCCCTCGAGTACAAGCGCTTGGCCCCAGCCACCACCCCTGTTCTTATAGGTTGCCGTTTATGACGTCAGGTTGAAGAGATTCCATTATCTGTTTCATTTACGTTAGGTGAACTTATACTGCTTTGGTCTTGGTTATGTATAAATGTGAATTTGTGGAGCTGAGGCTCAAGCTTTTGGCGCGCAAAAATGCCGCGGGGAATTCATTTCGTCACTATATGACATCACAAGTCGTGTCCTGGGGTGGTGGCTGGGGCCAGGCGCTTGTCCCTCGAGTGCTTTGCCATACTCAAATAAACAAACCAATTGCGTCAGACATGGAGAAAACGACGAAAAATTCCCAGTCAGCCTATTCCGATTTAAACCGAGGTCGAATTACCAGTGTCCAGTTTCGATATGAAGTAAACTATGAAGATTTACGAAATTATCGCGGCCTGGGATTTACATTAAAATCTCGAGGATGAATATTTACATTCATATTTCGGGACGGGGATATATTCAAAAATGAAGCATTAACCCAAATGACTAGTGTGTAACTAAATAAATGATAAACTGTATATTTTTGTTGAAATTTACCTTTAAAACCAATTAAATTTTAAATGTATCCAGCATCGTTATTTTAAATTTATTATCAATTAATTGACTGGTTTTTCATATATTATTCTATACTATGTGCGTACACAGATCTCTATACGTTTTTATAAAAGCAAATAGATTGGTTGCTCCGTGTTGAAGCTGTTTGTCATAATTGATAGGCAAAGGAGGAAAACTTTCTGTAATTTCACGAAACGACTTTTTCTGATGTTCCATATGAAGAACAAAATTCAAAGCATTTCAAAGTTCAATCTTTCAGTTTGGATCAGGATTACTTTACTTTTGTGGGAAGTTTACGATAAGTAGCATAAAAAGTGCTTAAATGTAAAAATAATACAACATAGAAATAAAAATAAAAAAATGACGGAAAGTGGAGAAATCTGATATTCGCGAAGTTTTAAAAAAACCTTTAAAAATTCACAAAATAATTCGCCATATAAAGGTATTGGTCTACTTATAGAAAACTGCTCATCCGATTCAACTGCGTGCAGAAATAAAGAAATTAAAAAGCTGTATGACGAAAATAATAAATATCGCAGTCCAGCAATTCCCGTGTTAAATGTAACTGAAAAATACACTACGCTGTACAGAGATGACCAATTTACATGATTGGTAGGTATCAAAATATCAAAATATATTTGTATATCCCATTGTATTTTCTGCTTCCGGCAACGAGCTTTGTCTGCGGTTACTTAGCATTTGAACGAAGGAATTTTTGTGGTTAATTTCTTTACCTCTTTTTCGGTCTTTAGTTTTTTCACGTTATTTTATGCGGTTATTATTTCATTTCGAATCTGCGGTCAGAAAATGCTTATTTTGGAAAGGCACTTATGATTTGAAAATTTTTTAAGAATCATTTACTTCGTATTCCTTCTAGAAATACTTATTTGCTATGCTATTGTCTATTTAGCAGTTTTGTCAGTCTTTTTTTTTCCCTTTCTGTACGTGCAGGAAATTTCTCCTCCCCCTCCTTTTTTTTCGCTTTTCTTTTCTATTTTTTAAGATGTTGAGTCTCACGATTGTGTGATCAGGCTATCCAGGATTAACTTTTGTTTCCCAAATCCCCACAACAGAGATTAATAATAATAATAATAATAAGAATCTTTTGTGATATGCTTCTGTTCCGCATTATAATTTTTCTTTAAACGAGATAGTGTATTAACATTTCTTTAAGCTAAAACTGACTTGCGCAGAACATGTTTTGAGAGAATTCATAACTTTTTTGTTGTATTTTTTTTTTGGTTTATTTAGTTATGCCACAGCACGCGAGGGCTATCTGCCTAAGAGGAGGAATGCCTTCGTGGAGGACTTTCTAAAGGAAGCTTGTGTTCACCGGCTTTACCGCTCGGCCGTTGGTGGGTGAATTCATAACAATGGCGAAAATTGGCAATACTATGTGTTTTGTTTCCTAATCGTTGAAAGTGTGTTTTTGACTTTAAGATAACGTATGTTACATTCCATATTTTCTAATCGGGCTCATATATTTCTAGTTGCTTAAAACAATCAGTTCCTTTCCTTCACTAAATATTTGAGCCGTGTGTTTTTCCTTAATTTTGTGTGAATTTTTAATTGTAAATTTGAAAGTATTGAAGTTACTTTAGCACGAAAATTCCATGTATTTCTCCATCTGCCATATTTTTATATGTATGCATATTTTTAAAGCAACGTTTTTCATGAATGGTCTTTAAAACTTTTGCCCATTTTGATGTATATTTCTAATTCTGCAGCATATTTCTCTTTGACCGCTTAGCCTTTACTTACGATGTTTACACAATCTCTAGCATGAACATAAGGTGATAATGCCACCCTTTAGCGGACAAAGAACTTTTGGCTTTTGTGCTAATTCTTTCTTTCTAAGCAATAGCCTTCAGTTATCAAGATGTGAAATTTAGAGCCATAATTTTTCGATAGTGTCTTCCAGTTTTTCTCGCGAAGGAACATATTTCGTTTTCGTCATTTTCACTGCCGCAACGGAAGAAGCTCCTATTTAATATTCTAAAGTGGAGTCCTGCAAAATTTATCACGTATTTCTGATTCCTTTTGTTTGTTATTAGAAGTTTTAATGATTAGTTTCTTCAACATATTCATTTAGATGTGAAAAGCTGTATTAAAAATTCTTTTTTCTCTTCTATAGTACATTCAGGGTCCTTCCACCTGGGAGAGAGTATAAAGGACTTTAAATTTGTTTCCCCTCATCTTTTTATATAACTTGTGCATTTCATTTACATTAGAACAGAATATTGATATTTTACCACATGTATTTTTATTTAGCATTATTATTTGAAAACATACTAAACTATAATAGGATATCAACTTAGAGGGAAGAGAAAAGCGGTGCCGGCTACTTATATCGCTGACGTAGTGGCGGCTTTTTTATTTTCCACTTATTATTATTTTTAATATTTAATATAATGAGCCCTTTTTTCTTTAATTCTTTCTTTATACTTCTACAATATATAATCCTTAAACTTAATGTCAGTAGCCATCCTCCAGTTTATGAAAAAGGTACGAAAGTTTTTGTATGGAACTGCGCTTCACAAGGCTGTTCTGCGCAAGCGCGCACAGAAAGCATCACAGGGAGATAAAACAGAACTGTCGCTCTTACAATGCCGAAATTCTGGAAACGTGATTATTTCTTACTCCGCGCGTGTGGTATTTGGCTGTTCTGCGCATGCGCTCTTAGGAAGCAGCGTACGAGGCTGAGAGGGAGAGAGCACTGTCGCTTTTGCAGTGCCGAATCTGGAGTGTCGTTGGGAGCTGGTTCTTTTTTTTTACTCCGTGTGTGCTGTGTTTAAAAATCATACACCATATTCTTGGTTAGATTATTTTTCAGCTATTCTATTTGATTCATTTTTTTCGGTTCTTTTATTTTACAGAAAACTTTAACCATGTCCTTGCATCCTCAAGTAATAAATTCTGTGACTGTAAGTGAACTTCAAGAGCTTTCGTTTTCATGCGCTTGCAATGCTTTCAATATAGAAAAATTTCCTCAGTTGTCATCCAGAGATCAAGGAGAAAATTATTGATCTCTTCGCGCAAATTAAAACAAGAAGAATGGATTTCATTTTTAAATGAATAGGTAAAGCTTGAACTGTAACAATTTAAGTTAAAGTAATTAAGAAATGTTTAATTTTTGTTTTGTAAAATTTCATGGAAGTTTCAAAATAAATTTTCTTTTTATACATGTTTGTTTCCCTTTACACAGGTTTAAAACAAAGGTTACATTTTTTTGGAACAGCACCCCCACTAATTTTAGCTGCGAGCCGCCACTGTCGCTGAGTCCGGGGATTTGAATCCCCGAGAAGGCAAATATGTTTTGAAATATTTTTGCGGTTTGGAGCACTTAAAATACCTTGTATCTGAAATTACCAATGAGACGTTGCTGGTTCCCTTGGATCCTTCCCCCGGGGTGTTTTCCATCAAAACTGAAACTAAACTTGGCAAACGTCGTACTATTACCTTACCTGTAAAGTGCGAAAGGCTAGCCCAAAGACAGACACTCATTTCCTCTTGGCCAGGACTAGATATGAATGGATATCTCAAGCACAGAATGCTAAGTAAGAAGAAGAAAAATAAAAATGAGGCATAAATATGTCTGATGAAGTGTTGCCAATAAAATGCTAATCTATATCTCAACAAATTTTACAGCTTTATACAACTTTGTCGAAATATTAGTTGCAAGCAGTCAATTTCATATTACTATTCCCTACATTCTGCGTGACTGCTGCTCGTCACTAATTGCTTAACCAGATACACAGTCTATCCTTACTCAAATATTCATAAATCATTTTTAAAGGGCCCAAAGCTTTCAAATTTCATTTACGAAGAGCGAGTAAAATGGCGATCGAAGGCTGCATTTCAGTGGAAATTCTGATGAGAAAGGGGTAAGAGATATGGTTTTTGTCTGCTGAATATTTTAACACCGGCGCTTTTAGACGCCTCATCTTATCCATTATAATAAAATCTTATAAGCTTCTGTTGACGGGTGTTACGAAGAAAATTCTTTTATGGTAAGTAATCCCTGCTTTAATTGGAAGAACAATTTTAACCGCGTCTTGCCAAAGTTTGTTGTTGTTGCTGTTTGTATTTGATGCCTGCAGACGTAGAAATTTCACGAGCTGTTATCAAAAATATGTATGGAACGTTAGCTTTTGTTTTGTGCGGAGATGTTAACACGAATGAATAATGCATCTTTTCTGTCTTCTTCTGACCATTATTGAAATTTAATACTGAATATATTTGGAATAAATGGGAATTGTTATATCTTGATGGTTTAATTTGAAAGTTGTCTAAGAAATTTTTTTTCTAAGAAAGAAAGAGAAGAAAAGAAAGAAGAAGTCTAAGAAAATTTTCCACGTAGTGCTTACCTTGAGTTTATTTTTATTTTTATTTTCTTCCTATGCTTTTAGAATAAATTACAAAGGAAATTTAAAGCGATCCTTAATATGATAATTTATTTTTGCTGTTAGATATTTCATTGTATTATGCAGGACATCTAGAAAGAACGTTCATGTATACAGTTATATTACTCAAAAACTGTTAAAGATATCAAAATGAATAATAAGTCAAAAAATGTGTCCATCAGGGCGATGCAAGAGTGCCCTCTAAAGCTGTTCTATTGTATTCAGCATTTTTTAAACCTCAGATTCAGGCAGGTACAAGTGCGTGGGACATCAAAACAGCGTCCTGAACAAAGATAGTTTGCGGAGGCTTTACCAATTATCTGGAAATCCAGCCTCTTCAGGGGCCCCCAAATGGCAATTCATTAATAATCTTGAAAAAAAATTGGAAGAACTTTATGTAGTTGCATATGAGTTACAATAATACATATATAGAAAATATGGTTATGTAAACTATTCTAATCTTGAATTTTGATCTAAATAAATCATTAAAATACTACAAGTATAATTTAAATTAATAGTTCATATAAAACGACTCGTAGAGTTCGCATAATTAACTATATACTGAGTTCATAATTCGGTATTAGAAATAGTTCATAGAGTTTGTTGAATTCATATACTAATGTAATAAATACATTAGATATGTGCATAGTAAATATTTCACATTGCGGTGTTAAAAGAGAAAGTGGGATGTTATTCATCCTTCATTTGTAATGCTTACTTTGGTATTTAAAAACAGAATAAAAGTAGTTCTAAAATATGTTCATTAGATAGAGGTAATTCACAGTGACGTGGTGATAAAATAATTCACAGTACTTTCCGGGACTGTTAGGAAGATTATATTCTTTAGTGATGCATACTTAGTTAAGTCACCCAAACGGGATAATGGTTAGTGACACTGACTACCGTATCGAAAGGCGCAGGTTGGAGTCCCGGAGAAGGTTTGGATGTTTGTAAATGTATAGTATCCTAGCGGCATGGGGGCACTCTAAATTTATGGCGAGCCAAAAGGCTTCTCGTTTGGATTGAAGGTAGAGGAAAGGGGGTGGGATACCTTTGGACACCCCCACGATCTTCGCTCTCAGAATTGGGGTGGAACTGAGCAAAATCTTATTTTTCACTATCATGGTGCCTAAGGCTCTTGCCAGCGACAGGCGTAATATTGTAATCCTTGCCGCAATGAATTTCATGGACTTGTTCTGATGTCAGTCAAGCGAGCTTAGACAAAGCAACAATATTCAGCTCAATTTTTTTTCATGGTTAGTATTTGTCATGAAATACTTGAAGGCACATTATGAGAGTAGAGTTTATGGGTAACACGTTTTGTGGGCTTGTTGATATAGATAATCAATGGTGGATGAGTCTGTTACTTAGCTTTCGATGATGTAGTACTAAGACTATGATAGTATTTTTTAGGCTAATATGAAATCTGTCACTTTGAAACCTGAGATCTAACAATAATTAAACTGCAGCCTTATTTTAAAGCTTAAAACACATCAATAGTTTAGGCTTATAAATTTCCATATTCCACGCATTCTTCTTTAATAGTTCTGCATATGATTATGTTAGATTTCTCGATTATGACAAAGCATCCTGAGACTATCTGTTTAATAACAGAGATGCCTGAGTGGAGGAATTTCTGGGGGAAATTGGCTTGTACTCTTACATATTCAGGGAAAGCACGAAAAAGTCCAAATACACACTCCATTCGTAGGTTGCATATCAGTGACCCAGCGATAAAGTAGCTAAGCACTAGTAGTTCGATCTGGGTTCATTTCCAAGCAAAAGGGCGTTTTCCTGGGTTTTTCCCCATGCGTAACTTAGGTATGAGCCAGTTTCCTTTAGAAAGTACTCCATTAAGGTATCCATCCCGTTTGGCTGATAGATTTAGTATGCTTTACCATAATCTAATAAGCAGTTCGCCAATATTTTAGCGTGTGTTTGATTTAGTTTATTACGTCAAATCATACTAGGTCTGTCTCCTGAGGGGGGGGGTTGCCTTCGTGGAGGACTTTTCAAGGGAAACTAACTCGTATACACGTTACACATGGGGAAAACCACGAAAACGCCAATGCAGACAGTCCGTTCGCCTGGATTCCAACGCAAGTCGGAACGACCAGTGTTTAGCGGTTTTACCGCTCAGCCCCTGGTAAGCCTTTTACCCTGGGTCGAATACCCTGAGTGTTCAGCGGCCTTGATCCCTCGGTCACTACTGAATTGTAAATGATCAACGATCAATGCAGAATATTACAATAAATTTTTAAATATCTGAAATGCGGTATTATTGTTTTTGCTAAGCGAGTTTCGTGTTCTGGTAAAATAAATAATATAGCTACTTCAGTGGTAGGAAATATTTATTGTAAAAAATTAAGTTAAAGCTAATGCGCGAGCGATTCACTTAAAATAAACTACACATTTATAGCTTGAATAATACTTCTTGTTATTAAAATAGTCCAGAGTCTTCAACGTGGATTAATTTATGATGATTTTTCTTTGCAGTTTGGCACTGCAGTTTTGAACATGCATGACTTTGTGTTTGTATCTCGAAGTTTCAGGGATTAATTCTGAAACTAGTAGGTTTGTCGTAACTGTTAGTTCAAAGCTGTTTCAGGTATTAAAATAAATCTAAACCCAAAGATTAGATTGCAGTTTTTTAAAGTTTTTAAGATATTTCTTATTTTTAATTTTCCTAAAAATGAAATTTTTAATATTTAAAAACCTTATCTGAAATGTTAGCATGCAATAAGAATTTTCGGACTGCTCTTTATTTTTGCTTTTTGTACACTTTATAATATAGGGTATTCAATACACAGCGGTGAGGTTTGGTGTTAGTTTATAATAATAATGACCATAATGCAATATGCTTTGAAATATTTTCCTTTAAGTTAGCATCGATAGCATGACACACATCGATATAAAATCTCAGTTCGCACTTATCGAAGAGATTTCGAAGTTAATGTTAAGGTCTCTACAAAACAATTTTACCTCAGATGGACAACGTAATGCATCTTTACATGATCATCATTATATGTTAAATCATCTAGCAAGATGCATGCATGTAATGAAAACTCTCGTAAACCATACATCTTGTCATCCTCACTTCAGTTCCACAGCCTTCCGCATGTTATAGCTTCTTAATGCTCAAGATTGGAACTTGTGGAGTGGGGCTCAGTGTTTGGAAACTTCTGGTTGTGGGTTTGAGTTGAAATGGAGTTAAAAGTGTGGCGCATTCCTCTCATATATGCTGACGTGGTATGAAGTGTTTAGATGCCCAGCTAAAATTAGAATGTCCATGGTTTGATTCTCAGAAGGACGTAGTTGCTTCCTCGCTTTCTCTGCTTCGATAAATTTTATACGCTTTACAGTGAGTGGCGCCCAAACTAAAATTTCCACCACCTAGATTTGGTTGGGTCATCTTGTGTATCTCTCCAGTCGGATCGCATTCTTTCCACACGTGCTGGCGTAGTATGAGCGGTTGTTACTTCTGTTTAATAATTAATCTGTGATTCAAGTTTCGGTGATACCATGATTGATTCGTTCGTTGCGCTTTGAAAAACATAATATTCTCCACAGCGGCGCCCGAATAAAAGTAAGATGAACAATACCAAACTACCAGATGGAGTTTGTCGACTGGTTCTCTTTCCTCTCTCCAGTTCGCTTTCCTCTCTCCAGTTCGCTTTTGAGTGGAGAGAACATGAAGACCTATCGCATCCTCTATGGTCTTGTAGTTTAAGTGGTTAGCAGTGCAAGATCCGTAGCTCCAGTCTGGGAAAGATGAGATTCATTTGGCATTTTTCTTCTTCTAAACAGGTAACGGTCTCTGCAGATCTAAAACAAACTAAAATAATTTCAGAAACATTATATATTTTAGGGGGAAATAATGCAATTATTATGTTTATCACCCTTCCCATTTTTTAGTCTATGCAGAAAAGCACATAATTTTATTGTTTAAACCCTAAGTGTTATTTGAAATGTGTCTCGCAATGCGTTTTATTCGGTTGTATCTGGAATTCCCCTAATACATTCTTATCTCGCTACTACCTTTCGTGTGTTTTAGTACCGCTGGGAACAAAGGATTTTTTTTTTAAGAGAGGAACGTTTAAATTCTAATTATGAAATTCCAGCAACAATGAAAGCAAATATTTATCCAGCTTTGGAGAGAGCTTAGGCTTCTCGGAACATAAGAGGTTTATTTTCGTCCAGTTTCCGTCATTAAGCCCGCGCCATCTGGACTTCTTCCGCCGTGAGTGAAATTCTGCAAGGGCAGCCAGTACACAATGTCGCCATTAATCTCTAGTTAGGAAAGGACTCATAACAAAGACGTTGCGGTCGCTAATGGTCCAAGTTTATTTTGGTTTACTCAGTTTCTAGGGTTGTTATTTTTTGTAAAGAATTGCAGTTATGGACTAAAGCCATAAGTTTAAAAGTGGCCACCAGTACGGCAAAGAGAACTCAGAAAATGCCTGATGATTTAGTCAGAGAGGTAATGCAGCTGCAAAAATTCAAATAAAAATTAAAATAAGGAAAAAAAATCTGAATGATTCAAGATTTTAAAGGTCGCCCAAAAGGATTTGCTAAGGTGTTTTACGCTGTCGCTGAGCTCGCAATCTACCAGTCTGCTGTTGAACTTACTCCTGCTGTCCCCCCTTTTTCTTGTGTCATTTTAGCTTTATTATTAAACATCGTTTTTTTTTCACACTTATGCCATATATAATTGAACAGCAAAATCACAAAAATTTTAAAAGCTACGTAGCAGCGTATGTTTAGAATTCACAATGCATTGTTAGGTGTTGGCATCTGTTTTTCTATTTTTTTTTCAGTCTTTTCGCAGTTTATCATATCAATGTTCACTTTTCTTAGTAAGATGGTTTACGAAACCTTTTTTTGTCTTTTTATTATTAACGTTTTGTTTATTAAATATGTTTTTTTCGCTTACGCCACATAAAATTCTCTTCGACAGCGAAGTCACAAAATAGTTAAAAACAGCGTATCTTCGGAATTTCCTGTAGATAGTCTCGCGCTGGAGATAAAAATGTTTTATTCCATATAGTGTTGCCACTGCTCGCTTTCAAATCATAGGGTTTGTTAATTAAAAAATTCGGTAAAGTTTTATAAAATATGAAATTAATAATAAAAAATATATGAAGTCATTCTATGAAAATACTGTATATTTTTAATTAGATATGAATGAAATGTGTTTTTATTATTTAAATCAATCCGATTCAAAATAAGAAACGAATATTCTTAAAAACTGCATCTATTCTTTCAAATAACTTAGTTTATTAATCCAAAACAGACAGAGTCAATTTAAAAAATAAACAGCTTACATTTTACTGAATGGCAACAGACTGTAATGAAAAATGAAGTGACGCATTTATTGTTATTCGACGAAAAATCTCATTTCGAGACTAATTGCTTCTTTGGGGCTAAAGATAATCTTATGGTTGTAATGGAGATTTTCGATACAAGTTGAACTAAATAACTTATTTACAAATTCTTTTGTGAATGGATTTATTTATTTTTTAACACTTGAAATTGTTATATTATTTACATTAAAGAAGAAAATCCTGCCTAATGCAGGAAAGTAAAATAAAGTCAACGAAAAATTAAAGTAAAAATTAAAAATTTAAATATGATTGTCGTTTTTCCCTTCAGTATAAGATCTTTTGTTTATCTTTCAACTTATTATAACGATAAGTGTATTTTTATCAGCACTGTAAATTTAATCATTTAAATATGAAATTCGATTTTAACAGTATTTTGATGCACTCAGGCATTCTGATTTCTATCTGTTTGTATTCAAAAAACGAATAATGTGATAAACGAGTAGAGTTTTTTAAATTCAGATATTTTTTCAGTTGAATTCTTCGTTTAGTTATCCGGCAATAAAGCCACATAGCAACAAAGAAGCATGTGATGTGTGATAAAGTACGGTAGCAATTTTGGAACATTTCTGGCTTTTCTACTTTGAAACCGTACGCCAAATCTTATAAATACCTTTTAAGGGGTGAATTATATTTTTAATATTGTAGATAACTGTATCCTTATATGAACATTCTATCCTCTGTTTCCTGATTGTAATGTTTTTACTGAGTCTAAACTTTGAAATCACTGCTAAGTCTCTTTGACGGTATTCTAAAATCTTTAAAAAATACAGCTTCCATAATGATTTGCAATTTAGCAACACGCCTATTTTCGTCGATTAGCAACTCGGCAACATGTCGCAATAGCTTATGTGATTACAATATTTCGTAACTGCACCACATATACTATACATTTATAACTGCAAAAACATATTTATATACGATTTCAGAACGGCAAGTGACCCATTTGTTATTACCATCGCCTCCTCTACGGACTATCATGTTCTCAAGTATCTCTGCAATTTTGAATTGTTAAGCTAAGATCTGAAAGGTCTTACTGTAGTTTTCGTTTATTTATTCCTTGAATAACGAACATATAGAGCAAAGAATCCCGAAACACTGGTATTCTCTCGATTCAATTTGCTAAACTGTGTAAGCTTTTCTTCTCATACATAGGAAGCCGCGTATTGTATTTACGAACATTAAAATAACGGTAGATGACAGCAAGTACTTGTGGTAATTTTATGTGACTGTGAAATAATAGTGTACACGTACACATAAGCAGTGTATAACAAAGAAAATACAGATTCATGGAAACCTGGAGTTCAGTGGACCTTAGTCTTCAAAATGTTCTTCTACTTGTATGCACTATTCCAGCATTGGTTGGGCTCCCAAGACGCACCTCAATATACCCTGTATGTAGTATATAAACAGGTCTTGTATATTTATCTTGAATATGTGTGTGAAATAGTACCGGAGTATAGCAACACATGTGTGTTAACACTTGCTGTTACGTTGTCATTCTCGAATCAAATAGTCTTGCTACACAGTTGTCTTGCCCACAGTTCTACCCATCTTCACTGTTCCGCTGCAATGTCGTCTATGACGTATCTTGTTTTAATGAAGGTTTTCACTGCTGCAGTCTGCAACTGCACGTTCTCGGATATACTAAATTGTATGTTTGCAAGTTCTTTATGGACGTAGACATGCCATACATACTTTCTGGCAGTGCTGTCAACTTGTTATATTGGAGGATACAATACGCGCCACTGTTTATAATGCAAAAAAATATGGATCAGTTTTTCCTTAGGAAGTCCGCAAAAAAGATGTCTTTTCCTATAAGCTTAAAGTCCTACAAGCTATCTCTATATATCATTTCCCTCTAAGCTGAATGTGATTTCCGATATTCCAATCCGGTTCTTTAAAATAAGTACTTTATAAGGACAAGGATAATTAAAATGTTTTAATAATGGTTATTTGTATGGGTATATCATTGCTTGAGAAGGAGAAGAAATTACATAAAATAAGTAAAACATTAAAATTCTAAGACCATTAAGATGTGGGACTAAATATGTTTCATGTGTATACCTATTTCATCCCTTGATTTAGATGTTATTAATCTGATATATTTTTTTATTTTCTCGAATATATTATAAAGCCTTCATTTATTAAATTCTTATAGAGAACATTTATATCTGCTGAAGCTCGTTTCACTGTACATTTCTGTGTGCTATATTCATGTTTGATGCGCAAATATTTCGTGGAATAGTTTCCTTAAACATCTCTTGTCAATGCCAATAAATTACACAGGTATCAGTACAAGAAAATGAACACATTCTCTTACTGCAATTTGAACTTTTAATCTTCATTTTTTACATTTATTTACTTTTATTTTTCAAATAATATGACCCTCGCTATATTTAAGAAACCTTAAGTTTCTAAATTTCTCTCCCATTTGACATTTTCGATTTCAAACGCAAACGTTTATATCTGTCGAGGTTTACTTTAACCTCGAGTGTTGCTGGTATCGAGATTGTTTAAATAGCCACGCCCCGCAGTATGTGATTGACAGGTAAATGGCTTCAAGTAGTAATAATCCTCATGTTTGCTGTCGTTGGATTGCATATTTGATACAAAATGACTGCTCTGCAATTATCGACCAAGTCCTTGGCAGCAACGTTTTGTGAAATGAGGAAAGTTTTCTGGTACGCTTGTTCGAATTTAAGACCAAGGACCATATTAAAATCGAAAGCAAATTGATTTTTGAAGTACGTTTGATTACAATTATTACATCTTTATAATGCTACAGAAAACTTTGATATCGATAGTATCGCGTTTGGGTACGGTGGTTGTTTTACTACTATCAAGTAATTTATGTTTGAAATTTCAATAACTTTTTACTCTCAATGCAAGTAAACATTTCAGGAGTCGATAAGTCGGGAGGAATTGTAAGTTTGATCTTCTCTTTCGTCAAAAGTGTGCACACTACGCTTTGCGAGGATTATAGAAGTATTTTCACATGCGTTTAGTATTTTTCTTTTGTTTGTGTATTATTTTATGATAGTTTTATATTACTAAAAACATCGTTTTATTTCTAAATTAGAAACAATTAGAGCCGCAATGGAAATAAAAACTAATAATATTAAGTGTACAAAAAATAATATTTAACGAATATTTGAATAAAAAAATTAAATACTTAAAAATTGCTAACAAACTACGGTAAAGAAAGGGAAATATTTTTGGTATTATTTTATTTCTTTTAATTTAACAATAGTCAACATATTTCTTGTTATTGTTGGATGAATACGTTTTCTTAATATTTATTTAGTTTTTGTGACAAGTACATGAATTAGATTGTAAATGAGCTGAAATAATACAAAGACATTGTCAGCAGATTCCACACAAAAAACGTCTTGGCAAATAATGCTGAATATTGATAAAATGAGAGCAAAATATTAATGAAAATGTTTTTTAGAAATTATTTTTCCTGTTATTTATATTTAAGTTATTTGACCTAATGAATTGCATTATTTAGATTATGGCAAAACTCTTAATTTTTATGTTTAAGGAGAAAGGTACCTCAGTGAAGTGCTTTTTAAGAAAAACGAATTTACGTTACACTTGGGTAAGCTGTCTTACTTGGATGTAAGCCCTGAAAATGCCTATGCAGCCAGTCAGCTCAACGAGATTTGAACGCGATTCGAACTACCAGTGCTCAGTGATTTTAGATCCCAGCCGTTGGTGGGCCAGTCGTTTGAACGAACAAGCTGTGTGTTGATTTCCCTGGTGAGGATTTTTGGTTCATTTCTTCATTTAGAGACTTTTTTACAAAACAGTATTTAAAAGACTACTTTTAAAATTAGTTTACGTATTCTCGATTACAAATGTTAGTATATTACATTCCAGGTGAAACAGTGTCTTATGTAAAAACAATGATTCATTTTTCTACAGTGTGCAGTTTCGTAAAGTTATAAATAATTCGAAGTATAATGACAAAAGGAGTTGGAACTGATATGTCTGAACAGTTCCTACTCACCGTAATAGGAATAGCGATTAATTTCTGAAGTGAAGAGGAGATACAATGCGTTTTGGTAGAATTTAAAAACTGGCTACAAACAATGTCATGTTTGTATCCAGTTTTTAAATTCATTATCATTTATAAATCAACAACATATTTATAAATCAACCACAAATTTAGCCTTTTGTATGCCAGATCTCTTTCTGGGATGTGCAGGCTTGAAGTTCAAACTATTTTTGAGCCACAAACTATAGAGCTAATGTAAGTGCAGTATTCAAATGGGCTGAACCGTACCTTCGAGTTTAAACCCACTGAACACTAATACAGAAGGATCGAGTTGTACTTTTGCTGTTAGATATTTTGGAATTAGAAACTGGAAAAAATCAACTGAAATCGAACCACTGCCCCACGTCAGGATTTAAACTACAGATTCTACAGGCTACTTTCTGGACATGATAACGTCTTGTAAACATACACGGGGAATGCAGTAATTCCTTACAATTTTTTTCATTTAAAGAGCGATTGTGGGCAGGCGGGGATTCTAATTGACCAAGCCTAGATGGTATTGAATTATTCTGCATTGCATCTTAATTTGTACGTCGCTATAGAGTAGGAGTGGACAAAAGCCGAATGCGGCCCTTCTAATTGCTTAATCAGGTCCATTATGAAATCCTGTGCAAAGGCATTTCCATCCTTTTCCTACCCGATTTTGTATGCAAACTACCGAACTCAGCAACACAACAGCCCTTCTAATGATACAGTGTATATGCACATGTATACACTTTACTATACTAGCGATCAAACTAAGCTGAGAACAGTGCAGATGTTAGAGAGCAGGAGTATCTGCCGAAAAGTATAGTCCTATGATTTCTAGAAGCTTTAATTTTAAAATTATGCAATGGAGTACGAATATTATTTAGATAAAAAGACTGAGCAGGAAAGGAAGTTTAGGGAAAAACATTTCACCTCGAAGTTTTTACTTGGAAATGAAACAGTGTACATAGTAGTTATTTGAAGACCAACAGGAAAAGATCTCATTTTGGTAATTTTTTTAATTGACAATTTTTTAACTGTGATTGTATTTTCTTTAAGATTTTCTACCGGGAGAGTTGTTTCTCCTTCCCCGTATAGTCCTGCAGTCAAATGGTCGTTATGGCACTGTTCGCAAAATGCACTAAAAACGACTTTCTTGGCCCGCCGTTAAAAGTATTTGCCAACCCCTACTACACTGACTATTAATAAGTATTTGGACACCAGTGATAGAAAAGAAAAACTAACTTTATTCAATATCAATAGTCGGTAGAGACTCCACGAGAGGTAGTTACAGCGTGGACCCTCCGGGGCATACTTTCCACAAATCTTCGTATGACAGCTAGTGGTATTTTCTTCCACTCGGCTTGAAGACATAGAAGTTCTTTCATCGATTTTGCACGGGTAGTGCACCCCTGAATTGAGCGACGCAATTCGTCCCAGAGGTTCTCGATAGGGTTCAGGTCTGGACTGTGGGCAGGCCAGTCCATTCGATGAACTCCACTGGCACCATACCAAGCCTGGGTTAACGTCGAAACATGACAACTGGCATTGTCGTCCTGAAAGTAACAGGGGTCCAACCCGTAAAACTGCCACAACGTAGGAAGCACATTGTCATCTAAAATAGTGCAGTAGGCATCGGAGTTGGGCTTACCATGAATGGGGACCAAGGGTCCCGGCCCATACCAGGAGAAACACCCCCAGACCATAATTCTACCTCCGCCGAACTTGACTGTTGGCACAATGCATTCTGGCAGGAAACGTTCTTCAGGTAGACGCCAGACCCAGACCCTGCCGTACGAACGGTTAAAGGTGAACTTTGATTCGTCATTCCAAAGAACCCGTTTCCACTGATCTACGGTTCAATTTCGATGTGCTTTGCACCACATTAACCGAGCACATTGACCATCGGTTGGGTGCGGTTCTTCCGAATTTCTCTGGATAGCACCTGTCGGTTCCTAATCTTCCAGTTTTGTGGGTCTGCTGACTCGGGGCACATTCCGACCGTCACCGCTCACCTTCCACTTCTTAATCACATAGGCCATTTTGTGTCGATTTTGGGTACTTCAGATCGCTAGATATGTCCCTTAAGGATCGGCCACATTTGTGATACCCGATAATTATACCTTTCTCGAAATCAGAGAGCTCCGAACTGCGAGGCATCTTGCATGCGACTAAAGCCGATGCTGTTTCATACACGATATATACCGGCGGAGTCCGTGACGTACCTTAGGACCGCAGATATCGTCATTTGAATAGGTGTCCAAATACTTATTGGTAGTCAGTGGATAGAGACTATTAGGGTTATGGAGCGATAAATATGAAAATCAACTGTGCTGTCGCTGCGATTCAGATCACAGATCTTCCATTATTCTTAATTATCGCTATCACATTGTGTATTTATTACTCATAAAACATCCAAAGACTGATATGAAGTCATTCATAGTTGCTGTTTACTTGAACGGTACGCCGTTTTTAGGGTATCGTTTGAGTAGCACTAATAAAGTCTTACCTTTTTCTTGATGAATGCCCAAATGTACAATAGATGTAAGGAAGTGGAGGCCTCTTACAGTCTAGGGATGTGAAACTGAAGAGCTTTTGGAATTCTTTCTAGCCCATTGATTTGGAAAAAATCCGTTTAGCCTGGACTACATTACTATATGAATCGGAGTTTCGCTGTAGTGATAACATAAATCATTCATATAACGCCTTCTTCAGTTCTGAACTAACCAATTACTGAGCATAGCCAGTAAATATACTGGGTATTGCCATTTTCCTTCAGTCTTGAACTAAACTATCAAATGAACAAATTGAGCTGATTGTATATGGAATAAGTGTTTCAAAAATACAGAGAGCGCACGGATTACGATAAAGGTATACGAAGTTTTCGACTCTAGTGCATTTTCGGATTCGAATACGTGAAAATTCTATGCTGATTTTATGCAACCCCGGAATGGTATCTGCGTAGTGGTAATGTGCATTAATCTATGCAAGAAATGCTGTGGAGTTCAGGCAACTAATTTATAGCAGATATGGACTAGAGTATGATATAGTGCATTTTCGGATACGAATCCGTGAAAATTCTGTGCTGATTTTATGCATCCCCGGAATGGTATCTGCGTAATGGTAATGTGCATTTATCTGTGCAAGAAATGCTGTGGAGTTCAGAGAACTAATTTATAGCAGATATTGTCTATGGTATGACATTAATCTCTTGTAAGTTGAAGTAAATTTTGACTTAAACATAACTGCACTCATAAATTCATCTGTAATTTCCCTCCAATGTCTAATTACTGAGCATGCCCAGTAATTACCTCCGGCACGAGAGATCTACTGGTTATATGCGATTATACGAAATTAGTGCCTGTTAGTAGATTCTCCTTACAGTCATTCCCTCTAAGGAGACCCTTCTCGAGTATTTTCTGCAATTAATTACCTTCTTTGTATTAAAACGTAATAAACTGCGTAAATTTATTACTAAATGGCTTTAGCAGCTCTAGAAATTAAACAAAGTTAAATTTGAGACTGTCCCATTTATTTTTAATTAATGTGTACAATATCTCTCCATATACATTATTAAATTCATTAATTAATATAAACCATATCTACTAATTTTTCATTAAACAAAAAATTATTTCAGAGAGATTTAGTTGATGTTATTTTTGATCCATTCAAATGAAAGAACACAAATATTTTAATTAAAATCACGTTTACAGAGGTAAGCAAAATACATTATTCCATAAGAGAGAACTGCTGAAGAAATAATTTTCAAAGAAGGAGATTTATTGAGTACAAAGATGTAAATATTTTTCAACTTTTACTATTTTATGAGAAAGGAATTTGAAAGTCGAAAATATTTTCGGGATGTCTTCGAGACATCCTTTCCCGATAGTGATATTCGGGTCTTGGAGAAGCTAAGAAATTTCACCATTGAATCATTTCCATACTCAGAACATTCCTATCCGATGGGAATTATTCCCATCTTTGAAACGCAAGACTTCGTTTTTTGATCTCAATATGAAGCAGAGTGTATCCGCGCAACGATACTCAAATACAAACATGCGATTTGATCTGCAACTTTCATATTATGAAACTAAAGCTAAGAGATATTTTGGAAACTTTTAATAAGAAAAGTATCGTAAATGTTTAACGAATGATTTGATTTGAATTTATCGAAATCATTTATTTTTGGTAAATGAAACAGAAAAAGGAGCAATTAATAATAGTTTTCGGATATCCGTAAACAAGGTTTTTGTACCTGTGGGAATTTGAAAGCCTTACTTTAGCCATGCACGTTGGTTCTTGGTTTTTAGTGAATGATTTATATCCTATTAATGTTGCGAAAATAATCATTTATGTGAAATACAAGCTTTCTCCTCTTTACGAAAGTGGAATTTACTGTGAAATGTTTTGTGAGCTGAAAAGATATATAACGAGGAAGCTGGGAATGGAAGAAATATTATATTTGCAATATTTGTATATGCGAGGAACGAGAACACCCAAACCTACGTCTTCTAATACCCAATGACCAAGGAATTTCATCTGAAACATTTTAAAACTATTGACTGGCTGTTTAAAAAACTTATCATTAAAATTCGAGTCAACAGTATCATGAGCTAACAAATAAAGGCACAGACGTATGTAAAGTAACATAAAAAATAAACTGCTATTATTAATAGCATCATTGAACTGCTACAAAACTTTTTAAATGAAATATGATTTTAGCACTGTATTCAGTACTGTATTTTATTTTATTTATTATTAATTGCATTAACACTGTATTATTTATTGCAAATTATTGACATTAGGATAGTATTTAGGGTTATAATATTGACTCTAGTTAGGACTATATTGTTGTAGGACTAAATTACAGTACAAGTAAGAAGGAAATAATCTGTGCTTGCTTAGCAAACTTTCCTCTCTCCTGAAGAATCATACAAGCCACTAGCACCACCATCGAACTAGCTCCTCGAGCCGCCATTATCTACTGTAATCCAGACTGGCTTCCTGTTAACATCATTACAGAAAGGGATCACACTACTATCCTCCTGGAATCCAACACCTTTACGGCAACGATTACTTCCATCTACTCACCACCTACGGACGCCATTACCAATGCTATTAAAGTGCTCGGCTTTCTTCATGGAAAGAGACCTTCTTTACCTCTTATCATGGCAAGCGACTTTAGTGCGTATAACGTAATACGCGTATATTGTTGTACGAACGCCAACAGACAAGATATCGAAGACTGCATTGCCTGTCGCAATATATACATTCATAACGCCATAGACGCTCCCCCACTTTCAACAATACCTTATAACAAAGGCTGGCCAAATTTCATCCTTACCACTAGCAATGCAATTTCCCTAATTCAAAACTGGGAGGTAGTAGGCGCGGCAAGCTGCTCTGACAATTAATATGTCCACCTTCACAATAATGCAGTTACTTCAACTACCGCTATGAAGCTCTACAGACTACCTAGCAGCAAATTACGCATTCTTAAAAGACTTCTGCCTGAAACTCTCACCACTGAAGAATCACATCTTCAAAGTTATTCCAACCAAATGCAGCTTGAAACTTTCACGCAGATTGTCATAGAAGAATTACAACGGTGCTGCTACATTACACTCCCAAGCAGAACGGTAAAAAAGCTCCAAGAGGTCCCATGGTGGACAAGAAATTTAAGCCGACAGAGACAAAAATGCCGAGTTCTGAAAAGAAAAATTTCCAAAACAACTGAAGATACCGAAAACGCCCATATTCTCTCTGTTTGCAGACAAGAAAAGGCTAATTATAAATGCAACATCCTTACCGCCAAGACAAATAGCCGGAAGAAATTCTGTATTGAAAACACAAATCCGTTTGGTATCCTACATAAGCTGTCAACTAATAAAGTATTTAAGCCCAACCATCTCGTCCTGCAGGAAGATCAAACAACGCACTTTACCAGCTATACCTCCAAAATGGCTACAATTATTAAGAACACAGTATTTCCAGAAGATGACCCATAATGATACTCCCATGCAGAAATCTGTAAGAGAGAATATCCCTGCTCCCTTGACACAAGATGAAATATCCTTTGCGTACCAGGAAATTCGACAAGTTCTCCGCAAGTTACCTAACAAAAAGCATGGGGTCTTGATGGTCTGGATTATAATATTCTCGAAATAGCATATAGCTGTCGTCCCTCATTCTTTATGCAATATTTTAACCGGCTGTTTAAGCACCAACTCTTCCCAAAATCTTTCAAAACAGGTCAAGTAAATTTCTTCCTTAAAAACACAAACACCCACAGGACCTACGCTTCCTACTTCTAATCTGCCTACTTCCAACCCTAGGTAAGGTGTACGAAAACCTCTTAGTACAATGTCTCGCTCACTACCTTCAAATTACCAATTCATCAACCCATTACAATATGGTTTTCGACCGAGACGTTCCACTCTACGAGCTCTGGAAGAGTGACGCCGCAACATCGAATTCAAGAAGACACAATAGTTCCACACAGCTTCCCTCTCAATTGACCTCAAAAGCGCTTATGCGATAACGGACTGGCGTGGATCCCTCACTTGCATTACTTAAAACTGAAGCCGTAGCACGGAAGGCATCATCAAGGCGCGACATGGGGACAAAACTTCTACACCACTGCTATTGAGAAGATCATCCTTTATGCAGCTGCCGTCTGAGCTCAGTCAATGAGAAGCCGAATACAAAAACAACTTCCAACAATCTAACGCCGCCTTTGTCCTCGCAGAACTGCTTTCCCTCCATATTCGAACAGAACAGGATGCTGCCTACACCAGGATCGTTCAGCTAAGACGGGATGTCAGTTTCCATGATATAACATTCAGCCCAGTACGGTATGATGACCTATCAGCCCCATGCTCAAGCACCCAGGGCTTAAGGGCTTGGGTGCACATATTGAGATCGACAGCAATCGATACCATCAACACATACAAAGAGCGGACTTTACCATCTTTACAGATGGCTTTAAGACCTCCGATGGAGTAGGCAGCGCCTTTGTACTTTTCAATCGCGCATATTCAATTCACACTTAATTATCTATAATCCTGGAGCAGTGTTCTAAAGGCAGAAGCACTAGCCATAACAGCGGCTATTGAATACGTTCTGTCTGCACCCTGTCCTTTCATCACTATTTACTCAGACACCATGTTCACTCTTCTGGTAGTCTTAAATCATAACCTTTCCACTCATTGGCAACATGCAACATCTTCTGCAAAGCAACTCCCATAAACACATACAACTGGTACGGGTCAGAGCACACGCAGGTCTGATAGGCAATGAAACAGCCGACAAACTTGCCAAAGGAGCACGTAGCAACATAAACATAGAGGAAATTAATATACCGTCACCTCCCTCCTTCTCTTCTTGAAAAAGGAGCTGCTTCAAGACGCCACCCTGAAATGACAACAGGAATGGGACTTAAGTGACATCGGGAGACGTACATACGATTTCTTCCCAAAAGTTAACCTTCAAAGACACGTGTCCGTCCTACAAATCACCAGCTTTGTCACGGGTCACGGACCGTTTTCTGATTATTTACTTCGCTTTGGCATTTCCGAAACTGCAGTCTGCCTCTATCAATACCCTCTCATCAACGCCACTCACCTACGTCAGTGCTTCAATAATGTGGACACTCACAGACGCTTTATTATACAAAATCGTGTGACTGTGCATAAAATAGGTCAGACTATCATCACGATTGCAGCCAGCCGGACATCTGCCAGGTCATATAAGATCTTCTCTCGCTGAGCTGTCCCTTTTCATTGCATTACTTATTTAATATTGTACTACTTTTTCATTGCACTATTTATTTATTTTATTAAGTTTACCATTTATGTACTTTTATATTGCATTACTTATTCATTGCATCACTTTTAGGCTTTATGTTCTCTGTTTTATATTCTGGCATTGCAATATGTTTCTTGTACCCTCTGTTCCCAAATCTTTAGCCATAGTACAGGCACCTAGTCCCTGTAAAGCCATGTTTCTCGCCTAAATCCTTAAATTCTTAAAGAAGCGCTGGATAGTGGATTGACGGGGGGCATGCCCTTGCTTACCTCTGGTAGACGCCAGATACCCCCGTTCTCCGTCACCTGTCGCCTGTGCTTGGTAAAGCAAGCACTTGGTGAGCATTTCTGCCTGAAAATGAAAAGAAATGCTGAAACTACAAGATTATACTATGTACAGTGTTTTTATGCACATATAAAGATTTGTGAATATTTTTATATTTATGTATTTGTAGCATTTTGTGTATACTTAGTGTACAATGCCATTTCACTCATTGCACATAGTTGTAAAATAAAGCAAATATGTATCACAATACTGAAGCTGTTCCCGTTAGCTGTACGTGAGAGGCATCGACTGTAAAAGTACTTATGTAAAAATTTATAACGAATTCTTTTTAAAATTTTAAAAATGTCCGGCTAGGCGGAAAAGAGGCTGAAACTTAGTAGGGAGGTAGTACCCATGTTGCGGCATGCATCAAGCATGATACATTCCATTGCATGCAGCGCGTCCCTTTTTGTGCTCAGTGGGATGCCATTGTCTGGGTAATTAGTACAGCTAGATTATCTATATTGCAAATTGTTAAACAACGCATGTCACTGCTGTTTTCCATGCACATGGCAAAGAAATATCTGTGGTTCGAATCACAGCGAGGGCATGTGGGATCTTTCACGTTTGTTGCTGCAAGAAAACCTAATAATCACAAAAGTGGGGCGCGAAATAAAAATAGAGTATAGGATAACTATTCGTAATTTTTATTTGGTTGGTTAGTTTTGTATTTTTTCCCAGTTACTCTTTAAGGGTAGGGGTTTTAATATATTATCTCTCGCAAATGCTTTCGTAGTGTTACTTTATAGTAGTAAATAATGAAATAGACTAATAGTGAAATAAAACAAACTAATATTTTTGATTTTTTCCTGTAATTTTCACAGAAATCTGAATGAATTTTCATTGTGTTTTTTGAAGGGAGGGGGGGGGCAGAATCCTTGTTAGTCCGAAATGCTTTTAAAATCTTTAAGTCAAACAAAAGCTCATCAGTGGGAAAAAATCTAATAGTGATAAAAGTAAAAAATACGACTTGCATTAATGAACTAAAGAAGAATATTCTTTTAATGCAATTTTTTATTCATTAAAATAGTAACCATTATTGTGTTTTTAAGATCATCTTATTACAAACAAAAAGTAATGCAATATTCAAACGTATTTATAAAAGTATTATTTTTTGCATGGTATTTAATTGAAAACTACATTAATTTGCGAGTTTTAACATTTTTCCCCCGAATGAAAAAATATGAAGTTTGCGTGCGTTTAAAAAAATTGCTAATGGACAAAGGAAACTATTCTGTCGCTATAATGGATTTCATCAGTTCGCTCACTAAAAACGCGTTCTAGCGGTCTTAAAAATACGCCGAGTTTTATTGAAATTGGATTAATATCTGATGTTCGCCGGGGAATTTCCGTGATCTCATTTCGTGACGCCGTACAAAAAAATTTTTTTATAAAAATATCCAAATAATTGAATTTCATTCCTATAAAGCGAGACTTTTGTGTAGGAAAATTCTTGGATTTTAAGAAAATACGCATTTTCTGGCCCAAGTAATTACAGTAGTTTTAAAATGAGTTTTCTTAATTCTAATAGAAATAGTATGAAGTTATAAAACGAAAATTAGAAAAGGGGAGAACATTCATAAAATAACTATGACATCTGAAAAGATGGCTTTTCTATGACTGGAAATTTATTGGTTTTGACAAATGTTAGCGCTTTTCAGAACGCAGTGTGAGATCATGCATTTTTATATTAAGGATCCTTATTTTGAATGATTTAATGATTTCTGATCATTTTATACTTTTTAGAAGTATAACATTACCAGAAACGGTTTAGAGTTTAGGTGTAAAATATAAAATATATGTGTGTCCAGAGGAGCGGGATCAAAAGAGGCAACTGAATTTCCTAACTATTACAATAATTTATCATATGTGACTAATAGTAAAATCATGAGCCTGCTAAAATGGAAGAATTTTAATCCACACTGGTAAAGAAAATTAGATAAATTAAACGCAATCGTTCATATATATGTTTATTCTGTGCTACTTCTGTTGTTCTTTAATACTCTTATGACTGCCACAATGTGTTCTTGTTAAACCGGCCCGCGGCTAAAGTTGTTGTCACATGTGACCAAAATAATTATAATATTATTTTTTTGGACTTTTTATCCATTAACTAGAACCTTTTCTCTTAAAGTAGTATATATGTCTCAGTATCAGGGTTACAAACTTCTAGGAAGGATAGGCTGCATTCGGAAAACTTCGAATCACATAACAATGTATAGTCTGAAAGACGTGCATGCTGTAGTGTACAGATGAAACACAAGAAATAAAAGGCGTCCACATAAATGAATATACGTTTTAACACTTTGACTGCCATGGCTATCATATGTGATATCCAGTGATATTTCCGTTGAGACACTGGCTATCCGATATGATAGCCATGGTGTTTCAACACTTCAGGCCATGGCTATCAAATATGTTATCAGTTACATGAAAATCGTATTGGAGCTTGATTTTTGGGCGCCCTACGATGTGTTAGGTATACGTGGTTTGCGCAAATTGGTATATGTGACGATTTTATGAGCTAAGTTTTATGAAAAATTAAATATTTGGAACATGCAACAAAAAAGGGAATATATATAAATAGAGAGAGAGTATGTGATAAATATATATAAAATATATGATAAATACATATATTTGCAATTTGTGAAAGTAAAAAGAATATAAATACATCATGTTATTGCCTTTATTTCAGGATAAAGTTACATTCAGTGTTTAGCGTTGAAGCAATTACGACACAATTGAGGCTGGTCAGGACAATTGTCACAGTATGTGGAAATTAGCTTTGCTTTTTTTCTGGCTTGTTCACGACCCTCTGTCTTAGAAATATTGATATAGCATATACGGCATTTACGTCGTACCTTTTTACCATTTTCATAGATCCTATCAATTGCGTTTTTTTACTTGTTTGCTCATTACGATCAGGATCTATAGCCATACCAAGCAACTGGAAAACTAATCTCTCTCTAAATTTACGAATTTTCATTTTGGATTTTGTTACATGTCGATATACAACCCATGCGTTAACTACTGCAACGCCTAACAACAATTTTAATCCTAGTTTTCTGTACCACTTAACACCTTTTCTTAGTGTTGTGGCATAAGCCCCCATCTGATCTGACAAATCTATGCCAGCTTTGCCTTTATTGTATGCCAATATGGCTTCAGGTTTTTCTAAAGCCCTTCGATATTGTCTATTTGTTTTTGTGCTGGTAGATGGTTGTTCAGATAATAAGTTGGTTGAGGGTATGACTGCAAATTGATTTGCGCTGGTTGATGGCATGCTTTGTAGAAGGCTTTGGCTTGTTGAAGTAGTTGCAGCATGTTGATTTGTATTTTTCCCTTGCTCCATTTGCAATGCTCGTTTTTTCCTAGGTGCAACTGGAACAAATATAGGTGCATGTTTTGTGCTCAATATCCGAACATCACGGGTGTCCTTCCATTTTAACACAACAATGCCATTCTCGTCTTCTCTGGAAATCATTTCTCCTTTCTTTAAGTTTGCTTGGAGGACTTCCTTTGGGATATCTCTTTTATTTGCTCTTAGTGTTCCAACAACATGCGTTTTTTTATCTAGCAAACACTTTGCCAAATCATAACTAGTATAAAAATTGTCTATATAGAGAGTTCTGCCTTGATTGAGAAGTAATTCCGCTAGTTCCAAACACACACTTTTTGCTAATCCGGTTTCACGCTCTCCAGATGCAGACTTTCCAGTATAGACTTTAAGACCCCATGTATATCCATCAACTGAACACAGCTTGAACAGTTTGACTCCATAACGATGGGATTTATTTGGAATATATTGCCTGAAAATTAGGCGCCCTCTCCATGGAACAAGAGTTTCATCTATAACGAAATCTTCTCCCGGGTAAAATAGGGCTTTGAACTTTTGTTGTAGCATGTCAACTAGGTGCTGTATTTTTCGCAGCCTGTTACTGGTATCGCTCGTTTCATTGTTATCAAAATGAAGCATAGTTAGTAATATCTGAAAACGATTTCGTGACATTATCGCACGTGGAATTGTCATGTTGTAGACTCCATTTTGTGACCAATAGTCTTCCAAACGACCTAGTGGTACCAAACCCATCCACATCATCAATCCTAAGAATTTTTTCATTTCTTCATGATTTGTTTCATTCCACCGATTTATCCTGGAATGCTTCAATTTTGGTTGTGATGAAATAATTTGCCCTGCATATCTGTTTGTTTCAACAACAATGTGGTTAATGATCTCTTCATCAACAAGTAGTAAAAATATATCCAATGGTGTGCTTTGTTGTGAAATGTCTGATTGCAAACCATGCTTTCCGATAAACTCAAACACTTTTTGTCTGCCCACATATTCTGTCCATCCATCGGTGGTGATTATATTATTCTCCTGGTCATAACTGTCGGGTAGGTCTGTCAAATCCTCAAATTCTTCATCAGATACCACAGCTTGAATAACGTCTTCAATAACATTATCAATATCATCGTCCATATCAGTTTCGTCAGATGAGCTTTCAGGGGAATATGCAGGATCCGCGTCAGAATCAAATAAATCAAAGTCTTCATCATCCCATGAATCATAGCATCTCATAGCCGCAGCTTCAATTTCTTCCAAAGTTAACTTTCTCTTGCTCATTGTAATAAAAATTCAAATAATTCTAACCTAAACAAAATAATAGAAATAAAATCATATAAATAAAATAATAAAAAAAACCTGAAACTATAATCTTTTAAGCTCATTCTTTCATATATTTGAATTTAAGATATTCTACTACAGAAACATAAATCTAAATAAAAAAGTTTATTGATAAATGACGAATTTAGCTGGCTATCAAATAAGATAGCCATGGCCACGCATGGAAGAATTTACACTAACTTTCGTGGTGTGCTTTGGCTATCATTTTTGGTAGCCAGGATGAAAATCTCCCCATGTGTTACAAAATGAGTCAGATTGAAAAATATTGTTTTTATATATAGTTTTATGTTGAAAAAAATACAAATTACACAAAAAAAAGTTTGGCCCCGTGGTGAACATTTGCAATTTTGGCGTGGCAGTCAAAGTGTTAATAATAAATGTACATTCCCCAAAGTGATAGAGACCAAAGAAGATAGTCGAAGTGTCCTGCGCGAGCTATAATACAAGCCTCACATCTCCTGCGCATGGAATTTGGAATACTCTGGAAGATTCAAGACGTTCCTAGCAGCTACTGCGATGCATACAAACAGATACTTGGCGCTGTCTTGAAGGGTTGTCATACAGTAGAGTTTTCATATGCGCTCCAGAAGTAATCAGGACATGGTAGGTCAGGCGATCGAATAGACCAATGTGCTGGACCACTCCGTTCGATCCGCTGATGTAATATCTAAGTTACTAACATTAAGCTTGAAATGAGCGAGAGCCTCATCATGCTAAACTGCAATAAAAGGGGCACTGATATAGCTAATTCTTCATCACTTAAAAGATGAAACAAAATCTATCTCAGCATTTGTTTGATGGTAACAACAGACAAAACGTCAACAGGTAAGGTTCTGTGACCATGATCTAAGAGAATGCTTCCCGACAGATTTACCGCAAAACGTTTACGTTGCAAGCTTTCGTGTCATATAAGAGCTTCTCATCGTCTACACATGATTCAAGTTCACATGACTGAAGGTTAATGATACCTTTCTCTGTGAAGCCCGACTCATCTATAAACACGCAGAAGCGGGGATATGGGTATCCGTTTCACATTCCTGTACCAACTGTTGTGAAAAAGGCAATGCGAAGTACATAATCATCCGTTTCTAGTGCACATACGGACGGATTTCATTTCGTCTAAAAATCCTCAACACGCTGTAGCGAAAAATCTCAGCTTCATGAGCTGTATTTTGTGTACTCGGAACTTCGGAGCGTTCTGTACATGAGATAGTGCAGTCTTCTCGACGTCCAGAGTCCGTATCAATTGAAGTCTTCTCGGAGTCCTTGTCAATGGTTTTCGATTTTTGTCAGTTATCGGCAAGAAACCGTTTCAGTGCGGGCATGCAAAGAGTCTATGGTTGGAAGTACGCTTTATCGGATTACGTTCCTTGTAGAATTTCTGTTCAACTAGCTCATTACAATCCATAGCCCCGTATATCAAATACATATCTTCTCACTCTGCCTTCATATAATCATCTGTTCCACAACCTTTAGGCCCATATGTAAAATGTATAGCTCTCCTGTAACAATGCTCCCACCAACGAGATCTGTGGTATCAGGAAAGCACTTCCGGCTCTGCATTGCTTTGTGATTAAGAGTTGTGTGGGTCCACTCCCTACAAGTATGTAACTTCTGGTATTGGAACATTCTGTATATGTAAGATAAACGGGTTACTTAGTACGTTTTGTAAGATATGTGTATGTAGGCTATGTAAGACAAAAGCGTTAAAATCTTCAAGCGTTAACTGCCCCAAGTCTCCTTTTTTAATTATTATTTAGCTGTTTCCATTTTCTATATTAAAATTTTAATGCGTGTACGTAATATTTCCGAACTGCATCATTCCGGGATTAATTCCTGTCATATGTTTCTTATGTAACGCTCATGGCACATGTACATACATAACGGCCAGAGTTAAGTTCCGTTTCCTGTCCAATAATAATGATAATTTTGCAGGCCAAAACTCATGATTATATCCGCAATGTATTCGAACAAACGATAGAAGGTCTTTTACTGTATTGAATTTATCAGTGTCTGAAATCATAACAATATCTGGGGACATGTCTGGAAAAAAAGGTTTTGATTTGCTGTTTAAGTGATTACTATACTGTTAGTGTTTTGCAATGTCTTATCTTTCTTAAAAAAGAAGGAAGATATTCTAGACATACTTCATCTTGCATTTATAAAGTTAAATCTGGGAAAAGAGAAGATAAGGAAAAGAACTACTTTGCCAACACTTAATAGATAAAAATTTTCTTATCTATTGAACACTTAACGGCAAGCTTTCTTTCGACGTGCTTGATAACTAGCGTTAAACATGTTATTATTTACTTAACCTAGTGTGGGAAACATTTCTCCTCGTTAAGATGCAAACTTATTTCATCATTGTAAGCTCCGCAACTGAAATAATGCTTTCTACTAATTATTTATATTTTAAAAATTCTCTTTATTCTTCAATTAATTCTAGATTTTCTGTAACTAATAAAAATTATTTGACCAAGACATCAGTCCATTAAACGTAAAAATGAATTGTACCTTCACCGAAATTCAAATAATGATTCTTCCACATTGCTACTGAACATGTTATTCACTTATAACACAGGAACAACCACGAGGAGTGGATAATTTCGTATGTTCTTTCTCCTTTAAAGGGTGACTAGAGAGAGGTACGGAACTTAGGTCACTAAATCCAGCCCTTGACAGGTTACTGTCCACTAGATTTTAATTATGGCGGCTCCACTATAAAAACTGTGACATATTTCAGACTAGGAAACTTTTGTAATTGCCAGTATTTTTATGGTTCTGGTATGAGCTCAACAAGCTGCTGGTAACATTTATCCTGTGCTGGCAGTATAGCAGCTCTAATTTCAATAAGGTGGAATGATGGCGTGTATAAGCATTGAAGTGATCTTTCCACTTCATCCTGCAAGTGCTCAATCAAATTGATGTCAGGGACTGAATTGACCGTGGAAGCAATTTGAACTCACCATCTTGCTGATTAAATCAATTTCAAGTCACTCGTGCAAGCTTGACAACGCAAGAAGACATTTTACCCAGTTGAAAGTGATAATTTTAACCATGAAGTACTGGAGCTATAAATAAGTGTACATGGTCTTTCCTTCCTAGAGATTTGCCGCTAGGCAAAAGTAATCTATGAATTGCATTTTGTTTACAGAATTCTTTGACCCTGCCATATGCTTGATAGTGAAGGAAAGGATTCGACGGACTAAGCATTAAATTTCAATTTTCAGTTATCAAGTAAGTTCGCTACTCCTAGGCCCAAAGAAACTGTTAATGGTATAAGCATCCTTGATGTTACTACTAAACCCTCATCCGCTACAAAGTCCATCATGCTATGCTGTTGGATATGCTTTGTGATGTACCTGAATTGCATTGAGCTGCAGTTTTTCATGTTGCTGTTCTGTCGTTACGGATGATTTGTGCCGGCTGCAGCTCATTTCTTTTATTCACCAGAATTTTCCTTACTGAAGCATTTTCTGCTCAGCTTCTTTCCTCTTAACACCCAAGATACTGTTGCGTAATCCGCTGACGACATTGACTTTGGACTACGGGAAATAGCACAAATTTTCCGAATCCTCCCCAGAAAGAAAGCACCAGGACCAGATGGGCTACACTATAATATCCTTAGAATTGCTCACAGATCTCATCCAACCTTCTTTCAACAGTTCTTCAATACCCTCCTGCGGCACCACCTTATTGCCAAAGCATTTAATGTTGGCCACGTGGTCTTTTTCTCCAAAACGTTCAAAAACCCTACGAATTCTCGCTCTCTGCGCCCCATCTGTCTCCTGCACGCGCTTGGCAAAATTTGCGAAAAACTTCTTGCACAACGATTCAATCATTACCTCCCAGTACAGAACATCATAAGAAATAAACAATATGGATTCTGTCCTAGCCTATCAAATCTTCATGCACTCAAAGAAATTCGCCAAGTCATCCATCACAACAGGATCCACCATCTGCACACGCCTCTCCATCTCTCTGGACCTCCAGAGCGCATTTGACACGCTCTGGTGGCCAGCCATCAGACAAGCTCTCAGGACCGCACGTTGTCATCAGAATATTTACCTTACTTTTTGCAGCTACCTCCAAGACAGATTCCTCACCGTTCCACATAACAGCGGCAATAAGCATAATAACAGCGGCAGTAAAGGCGCAAGAGAGAGGTTTCTCTCAAGACTTGCGCGCCGGGCCTCTTCTGTGGAACCTTACCTTCAACAGTATCCTAGCAGCTAACTGGCCACAACACACGCAACTGATCGCATACGCCGACGACATTGCATTCCTGGTTCAAGGGAGAACGAGACATGAAATTGAACAAAGAGGCACAGAGATCTGTCATCAATTCAGTTTTCTCTGCCAAGCCATCAAACACACCACCTCTGCAAAAAAGTCTACAGCTCTACTATACTACTACAGCCCGGCACTAACTCCACTCGCCGGCCCTGCGTCAGACTTCAAGGCCGTAATCTCAAATTCAATGACAGCCTCAAATATCTCGGTGTCATCTGGGACCGTGGCTTAACTTGGATCTCCCATCTTCAACATCTACGCAGCAAAACAAATGCAATAGCTCTCAAATGAAGGAAGTTTCAATCCACCAACTGGGGACAAAACTCGTACATTACCAAAATCTTATATCAAACAGTAGTTGAACGCATCATCCTTTACGCTGCAGCCATCTGGTCCACACCCATGCAAGGATGCATACAAAAGTAACTTCACATCACACAACGTCCCTTGCCCATATGATGTGCAAGGGCTACCGCACTACAGCCACAAATGCTGCTATTGTCTTGGCAGGCATTCCGCCTCTCCACCTACTAGCGGAGCAATAGAGCACGTTTACAAGAATTCTGCAACTCCGCAAGGATGCCAATTTTCACGTTACCACCTACAGCCCTGCGACGTATGAACGCTCCAACACAGCTTCTCACCTACATCCTAGTCGCAAAGGAATCGGCATACACATCACTGTCTCCACCAGCCAAACTCTTATGATCCACGCAAATGCCTACACATATTACACAGATTGATCCAAAACAGAAAACGGGGTCAGCAGCGCTTATGTACTGTATCACTACAACCAACAGATTTCCAGCTGGAAAGGCCAACTCCACCAACATAATAATGTCTTCTAAGCCAAAGCACTAAAACGAGCTGTAAAAATTACACAACATTCAGTTTACATCTGCTCCGACAGCCAATCATCTCTCCATGCCATCCGGAATCACCGCCACACATCACCAGTAATTACGGGCATATAAAATCAACTTTACCACAGCAGATACAACAGCATTCCACTAACCTGGGTCAAGGCGCACGAGGACACAGAGGGCAACGAGGCTGCAGACGTCCTGGCAAAGGAAGCTGCCAACGGAACCGATGCCTATCCAGAGAACATCCCAACTCCGCCGTCTCATCTAAAATCAATATTGCATCAAGCAGTCCTTAGAGAGTGGCAGCATGAATGGAACACAA
>KK112495.1:38711-62450 GCA_000611955.2 Stegodyphus mimosarum | reverse complement strand
GAACACAAGTGAAACAGGTCGTCGTACCTGTATCTCATTGCAGCACCACAACTCACAAGATAAATCGCTGGACGCGATCCCTTCCCTTCATATTACTTCAGACACTACATCTCCAAGACGGACACCTGCATCTGCGGCCAAGAAGGAGCACCCGATCATTACATCTTCCACTGCCCACTGACAACCTTAACTCATATTAAGTATCCCACGACAATAACTGAAGCCTTCCAGCGCTACGTTATCAGCAATAACACAAATCTGCAAAATCATGGACACATTAACCTTCATGGGCCAAGATGTGTGCCAGCCATGCTAAACACTCGCCAGCTTCCCAGTAACAGCCAACTACGTGATCTTTTTTTTCTTTTCTTTTAATATCTGATTTTGCAACATTTTTTTTTACCTTGCCATATCTGTTAAATCAAAGTTTCTCTCTAAATCTGTAAAACAAAACACGAGCGCCCTTGTCTGGCCACAATAAATTCCCGACGCAGCCTCTTCGGGCTTCAGGAAGTTGTTGCCGCTAGATAGCGGAGGGTGTGGGACATATGTCTGTTTGCCTATGTTAGACACCACGCGTCCCCGTCCTCCGTAATCTGTAACCTGTTGCGTAGTCAAAGCCTAGATATTTAACCGTTTGAGATATCCTTAACTGGATGAACCGCTTCCCACAAACAGACTGTGGTTCAGTTGTCCGCAAAACCTAGCAATAGAATATACTAGAATTTATCTAGACTATACTAGCCGTTTACAACTTTAGTAAATACACTAGTAGAATATAGTGAATATACATTTAGAATATACTAGTAGTTTACAACTTTAGTGGTCTACAACTTTGTAGATTCGAATAATCGTTGAAACTGTAATTCTCCTTGTGGAATTCTTAAAATTGAAATAATTTTTCATTGAACCCATAGAACTCTTTTTTATTGAACATCATATCATCCTCAGAAACGTTCATGTTAGAAATAGCTTTGAAAATACATCATTATTACACGATATACTTGTGGAAACGAAAGAAAAGTCATTAAACCTTCACTAAAATTAAATAACTAATAAATAATAATAATAATCACTAAACTAAGATTTAGTTCGTATTATTTTAGGTAAAACTAAATAATCATAAACTAAAATAAAACACTAAACTAAATAATCACTAAACTAAGATTTATTTCGTATTATTTTAGGTAACAATGGCAATACAAATCAAAGTATTATTAAATTTAATAATTTTAGATTGCATTTTGCGGGCCACATGATTTTCAAGTATTCTTTTATAGTTTGCTTTTGATTCACGAAACCTCTAAAGAAGTTTCCTGTTCCTCAGATAATAGTGTACTGAACCCTGTATTAGACAGATTAAAAATGATTCTGTCAGATTAGAAGGAAAAATCATTCTCATCTTATTCAACGGGCATATGTGAAAAAACGTCGATTCAGTTGAATATATAAGGGAGTGTTATTAATGCAGTTTTCCCAAAAGATCGAGATACATTTTACTACAAGCTGAACTTTCGTATAAATAAATGGTAACAAATTTATTAATTGCTCCACTGTGATTGAGGATTTTCTAAACAAGAAATTCTTCTTCAGCAACTGAATCCTAACATTAATCTCTAACATATACAAAAGTCACTCACTGATCTACCAGTCGGCTATTAGACGATGTTTCTTTTCAGGTATATTGGTTATTGGGTGGCTGTAACCTCTAAATTACAACTTCACTCGATATTTAAAGTCACAGTTAGCTGTTTCATAATACGTCGGTCAGCGAGAAATTCTAAGTTCTTACATCTTTATGTCTAACCCATTTGCATGATATACAGTTTTTCGTAATAGATTCAGGTACCGTTATAGAGCAATGGCCCGTGGGTAAATTTCAGAACAAGAATAATTATTCTGATTTCATTTCCGAAGACTGAATGGACCGGGAGAAATAGTTTTTCATAATTTCCCACGTTTGTAACTTAACCCGGTTTTAAAATTAACTAAAATAACGCGCTGAAGAACTAATTTTGAAAATACTAAAGCAACAAGAATCAGCTTAATTTTCAGAACTAGTCTCGAAGTTTGAACAAAATTTTCTTCTTGCCTGCAAATATATGCAGCTAGTTTTGCAAATGTTTTGCCAACAATATGGGCCAGTTAGTATGAAGTGTGTTAGTTATGTGTGGAAACATAAGCAAGTATAGATATAGAGTTATTAGGTTATTTTGAAGCAAGAGATGTGAAAAATGTGCAGTGCCTTCGCCGGGAGTCGAAACCTGGACCTCTCAAATACGCGTAGAGTATTCTTCCAGTTACAAAACGAAGCATGCGGAAAGGAGAAAGAAAACACCTTATATGTTCCCCATTTTAAAGGGCGACTGGAAATGAGGGGACCCAGTCGCCGAATCTTGGTGATGATGTATTGCCGTTCACCACCTTTTAGTTCGGGCGCCACTTGTGGAATCATTAGGCTATTGTGAGGCAGGAGAGTGTATTGCCCTCTTCACTCGAAGAACATTGGACTTTTCGAATGCACGTCGAGTATGCTTTCAATTACACCACGAAGGCATTTGAAAAGGAGGGAGAAAATACCTTTTGTAGAAAAGTGAAAAAAATGTTAGTTAATAATTAGTTTCTTGTAGAAACTCCTATGCAAAGGAGTACACATTTCTTCATGGGAAAATACGCACTGAATATATTGCATTGATTAACATTCTGCTATTCTAGCCAACTTGTGAGTGTATGAATAAAACTGTTGGACTGGTAGTTCACTTCGAATTTGATTGCCCGTGAAACAGGCAAGATGAGTGGGGTTTTCAAATTTGTTTTTTGTGAGGAAAAGGAATACGAACCAGTTTCTTCTAGGAAGTCCTCGACAAATATTTCCCTCCCATTAGACAGATAGCTCTTGCCTGTTTTGCTACTATAATCAATTAACCAGTCAGTGAAACGTTTAGGGTCTTCAGTTAGCCAAAGAAATTCTCATGCTTTATCTGTTAGATGCATGGCTTTGGATCACTTCAAAATCTTAGCATCGAAGGTTGAGTGCATAAGATATCTGAGCAGTGCTAATTCGATTTGAGCTCAACTCCCTATAAACTGGCTGGCTGCCTGGTGTTTCCATAGATATCTTAATGCACAGTGAAAATGTGACCCAGTTTTCCTTAGAACATTTTTCACTAATGTATTGTTTCCTGTTCTTCGCTATACTTGAAGAAACAAACAAACACTCAGCAGCTCCTTTAATTGTTACATGAACGAAATTAAAGTTTCATTGGCGTTGTTATTACTAGCAGTTTTACATGAATACATTTGTGAATGAATATACAATACTTCCTGCACAAAAACATGCATATGTAAAGACAAATAATAAAGAAGAAATGTATTGCAAAAGTCCGCAATTTGGAAATTACTTGCAAATTCTGTTACAGGTAAATACCGATTTTACATTAAACACATGTACGTAAATACATACAGTTTGAGGCGTAATAAACTTCAGATCGGCTCAGATGTTTAGCAGAGCAATCATTCTCAGTATGTAAATGGAACTCAAGAGATATGTAGTGGTATATAGTTGGCAGGAATTTGCAGTTTTGGACGTTCGATGTAACATTTTTGAAACTGTAGCTCATAAACGTTTTCAGTAAGTACTTTACTTCAAAACATACAAAAACAAAAAAGGAAATAAACTTAACGTAAAACAAAGAGTAGCAGTAAAATAATGGTGCATAATTAGCCTTCCTCCCTAGTTCCAGAAAATTAAGTTCCTCGGATTCGTTCACTTTTCTTGCTCTTTACAAATTTCAGACATGAAATTCTTTAATCTAGTTTCATCACATCATTTCCATTTTTGTAAAATAAATATTTTAAATTTTACAAAATAATGTATGCATTTACGACTTAATTTTCAACAGAGAAATAAAATTTATGATTCTTTTTCTCTCTTTTTTTTATCTAGAAAGTGCTTCTTGCAAGCTTCCCTCTAATTATGTTTCGCTGAGGTAATAAGTGCTCCTCAAATACCAGTGAACAGTGTATCTCCTGTTCAGTGACAAGTATAGGAAAAGGTTGCGTGTTTCCATTTTCTGGAAAATAATTGGAAAGATACGTTTCTGCAAAACTGGAAGCGAAATCTTTGATAAAGTAAGCGTCGAGGTGACGTATTATCCACACCTTGACCGGTACTTCCTTAACATGAATGTTGCGTGTTCGTCAAGGTTTAATATTTGGCGAAACCAGACAGCATCTATAAACGCATGAAGCTAATTTGGAAGCGTAAATGTAACTAAGTATAGAAAAGTTGGGTCGTTGTTATTTTCAATAATTAGTAACATTTATAGTCATAACTTTCTATAATAATCTATATGAGACATTCAGTTCTATAATCAAAGACAACAGTGATGCAGTGAAAATATTGTCATGCATTTTTTCCGAGTTATTTCCAAGAGCTAATGTAAGTGCATAATGTTTTCAGTTGCTTAATTTTTGCACCTGTGAAATGAAATTTTTTTGTTAGCAGTACTATTCTGTTATTCAAAACTCATACAAGAAATGCAAGCAAGAGTAATGCAAGAGTTTCTTTCTCATCAAACAGTTCGTGAGTTATTTAGTACACTAACGAATGTTAATATATAAAACGGATATCATCTATCTTTGAAGTTATAGAGTTAGATCTGAAGTTAAATAGTTAAATCTGAAGCAAAATATTTAACTGATTATCTTGCAAAGATTAACTGATAAAATGTTAGTTTCCGTTTGAGTAATTGATACAAATTAAAGAATCAACCATCATAAGGTTTCGATTTTCAACTAGTGATGATTGTTTTTTTAATTTTCGGAGCCAAAAGCAAGCGATAGCTGTACGCATAGGAGGAGACATGCCTTTGTGAAACCCACTCACTGAATTTAACTTAAGTTCCGTTAGAAATTAAGGTAAAAAATAATTTTCTCCTAATTATTAAACTTTATAATGTTAGAAGGAAGGTCATTTGTTTGTATTCTGCATATCTTAAAATGATACACAACGCTTTTCTTTTTTACTCTTTTTAACGTTTCGTTTGAAATCTGCCAGCTAGTGTGATCAGTCTAGTGTTGGACGGTGATGACTCCTGTACAGCTGAGGCCGAGCTCGAATCCCAAAAAAGTCATGGATATATATATATATATATACATACTATCTTTTCCCGGAGAGTGCTTTACCTTCGAAGTAAAAGCTCCCTCGAAATGTTGATAGACGAGGAAGAGTGATAGGAGACTTTGAATTCGTCCTTTGAGGTGTTCTCCATCAACACTGGGAAGGGGATAAATTTACAATATATAATACGAGTTTTCACACCTTGTACTTTGGCATCCGAACTAAACGGTGGTAGATGATACGAGTACATAAACTGCAAGTACTTGCGAGTATGTAAACTGGGCAAACTCATATTATGTATTTTCAAATATAAGTTGCCCAGTACTTTAGCTCTACCTCTTAGCCATGGGCATGTGGATTATATCTGTGTTATGTATACAGATTAGGAAGCTTAGTGATTAGTCACAATGTCAGTAGCCGGTTGTACTACCAGCATCTGTTTTCAACTTGAAGAAATGACAAAGTTGTAATCCTGAAGATGTCTCCTCTTTGGCTAAATTAGAATGGTCTTATGTCCTACTTCTTAACGTTTCCTCCCCCCCCCGGCTGAAATTGACATTCTTGAAATATCTGAAATTATTCATCCAACCAACTTTTAATTTTGAGAAATCATTCTGTATATGTTAAATTATGTAGTCAGTTATTTGTGTTCTTGTTTATAAATGTTTTACGTTGATTTTTTTAGTGATTTGTTTAAATAAGCAGTTATTTCTGTAAGTTTTAAATTTTTTCAGAAGTTTTACGTACTGCTTCGAAGAGCTCTTTTTCTCCTTCACATATCAGGTTGCTCGAATATATTTTTAATTAATTTTCATGTACTTAAGCTCTTCCAGTAATGGATGACTTTGACAGTATTATGCCAGGTTTGATTAAATACAATGATGATTTTTCGGTTATGTTCTGCAACATTTTAAGATTTAAGTTTAAAAAAAAAATATTACTTAACATTCCCCGTACAGTTCTCTGCATTTCATACAATAAGTATCTGTAAAACGAAATTGTTTTTTACGTTTGAAATAATGTTACTTTTTATTTCACAATTGTCAGGAACTTGGTTCTTTCCCCTACTCTAGCTAGTCATCTGAAACAAACGAAAACAATATTTTTTCCGCGTTATAGACCAGACGATTGACAATTGTTTCATTTTACGGTACTTCCTTGAGAACACATTTCTTTCTAAGTCCAGAGGTCACTATGTGTATGAAAATTTCCTTGAAACTTTGCCTAGGAAAGAAACTGTTATATTACTTCGGAAATAAAAAAATCTTTCTTCACTTTTATGCGACCTTTGAATTATATTGTCATACAGGTGTTCATTTTTTCCCGACTATAATTTATGTTCCTTATCGTGAGGAAATAGGGTAATGCATTTTGAATTCCAAGCAAAAATTATGCTGAACAAAATTTAACATAAGTGAAAAGGCTGGGAATTGATTATACACTCTTAGACAAAAAAAAAAACGACGCAACAAGAAGGAGTTATCCGAATGGGACGAAAATCGGTAGAAATGACGTACATGCACAGAAACAAAATTATTACAGTTTGAGAAAAATTTGATGATTTATTGAAGTGAAACAGCTTCACAAAGTGAAAAAGTTAGTAACGCGTTTGTCCACTTCTGGCCCTTATACAAGCAGTTATACGGCTTGACATCGATTGGTAGAGGTTGCGGATGTCCTTTTGAGGGATATCAAGCCCAATTCTGTCCAACTGGCGCGTTAGATCGTCAACATCCCGAGCTGGTTGGAGGGCCCTGCCCGTAATGCTCCAAACGTGCTCAATAGGAGAGATCCGGCGACCTTGCTGGCTAAGGTAATGTTCGGCAAGCAGTAGAAACATATGCAGTGTGGGGGCGGGCATTATCTTGCTGAAATGTATACCCAGGGTGGCGTGACATGAAGAGCAACACAACGGGCCTTAGAATTTCGTCGACGTACCGCTGTGCTGTAAGGTTTCGACGGATGACAACCAAAAGGGTCCTACTATGAAATGAATTGGCACCTCAGACCATCACTCCTGGTTGTCGGCCTGTCTGCCGGAAGACAATCAGGTTGGTATCACACCGCTGTCCGGGGTGTCTCCAGACTTGCCTTCGCTGGTCATCGGGGCTCAGTTCAAAGCGGGACTTATCACTGAAGAGTATTCTACTCCAGTCAGTGACATTCCAGTGCGAATGAGCCCGACACCACTGCAAACGGGCTTGACGTTGCACAGAGTTCAATGGTAGTCGGCGCAAAGGGCGCCGTGACCTCAGCCCCCTTCTGTGAGCCGTCTATGAATGGTCTTTGCGGTCACTGAAGCACTAGTTGTAGGTACAATTGATGATAATGATGCATCTGGGGCTGTGAGTGCTGCTCTGACGATTGCTCGGCCTTCACATTCTGTCGTTTTTCTAGACCTACCGCTTCCTTCTAGACGCTGTATGCGGCCATGTTTCATCCATTCCTGGCAACATCGTCTAATAGTGGCATCGCTCCTGCTCAAATGTCGAGCTGTTCGCCGAAAAGACCAACCGGCTTCTTTGAGCCAACTACACGACCTCTCTCAGATTCTGACATCTGCGAATATCGTTCGCGCACCTGTATGCGAGGCATAGTTACTGTCTTCCAGAGTACACGGAATGAAATTCGTGAAGAATTTATGACGTGGAATCATAATTTCTCCTCTTAAATATCCTGCCAGTTGCGCAGATCAGATGCGCTGTAGCGACAACCGTTCATTCATTGGCAGTCAAAATGTAAAATTTTGCATTTTCCGCGAAACCTGTATGCATACCAATTTGTGTTCAATTTGCTTTATATTTTCTGGGTGCGTCGTGATGCGTCTTTTTTTTTTTTTTCGTCTAAGAGTGTATTTCGACTACTATAAATTGGATTCGAAATCCGGTCAATGGGCTGGCTGCATAGATGTTTTCGTGGTCTTTTCTTTGTGCAAAATGAAAACGACACACATTTTCCTAACGCATCTTCCATGAAGTAATCCTCTCCAGCAGGCATAGGGCTGTTGTTTCTTTTCCGTTTGAATGAAAAAAAAAACAGAATCCTCTCTTCAAATCTGGCAACTTTGCTTTTAAAAATATCTTTGTTGTGATTCTTTCCGAAGTTCAAATGGACTAATCTCCGTAAATATGATGCAATTAGTTGTCAAAGTCACTATGCAATGTTTCGCAATCTTCATTTCTTTATCTATTAATTGATTTAAAAAAAATCACTAAATTAGGCTAAAGTTCCTCGAAATCAGCAATAAATTAGCAATTAGCTCACCTTGAACTTTAAAAGGCCTTACTTCGAAATGAAATTGACCTCTAAAACTGACGGGATTCGAACACCGTATCATCCGACTACCAGCCGGACGTGTTATCGAATTATACCATGAAGACATGCAACAGTTACCAAATGTATGAAAGATTTTCTGGGTCTATTTTCTTTGTTTCCTTAAACTGATTGACCTTCGATCATAATATATTGTCCATTCTTCAGAAAATGCTGATTTAATTTATGTATAAATACATGAGTGCAGACGTATTTGAATATAACACAAGCAATTTAACTCGATTGTTAATTCAAATACTACGCTATCTTTCGTATTTTAATAGTGAAACTATTCGTGTTTAAATAACTGTTAGTCCGTACGTTATCTTTCAATGATAAACAATGATTAGGAAATTTTTATTGTGTATATGCATTTCAATATGTGCACTCATGATTTTTATATATCTTATATGAAGAAATTTGTATTATGTGTCAAATGTATTTGAAATTAAACGAATTGTACTTAAATGAATGCAAACTACAGCATTTGTTTCTTCAGACAATTATGCTATCAATCACAAGTAAATAATAATGCAACCAAATATGTTTAAATAAGGATTATTTTTTACGCTATACTTTGCATTCAAGTAACAATAAATCACTCGGGTAACACAGATTTAAAAATCATGTCTTTATTTATATAGCATTCGAGTACAGAATAAAAAAGTTGTTAAGTTGTAACCATAGAACACTCTTCTAACATTTTGTTCTGGAAAACAATGCAAACAAACAATTTTATTTATTCAACAGTTTTTCGGCATTTAGATAAAAACTATAGCAAATACAATATCATAAATATCGAAAACGTATGATCATATTTTTGGAAGTTTTTTTACTTTCGTATCTTCAAACTCTGAACAAAACCCAGAAAACTCTTGAAGCATTATCTGCAAAACACTGCTTCTTTCCAAATGAGTAACATTTTTATCTCTTGAAAAATAAACAATTTTATCAGATTGTAAAGTTCAGCTCTCGGGCTTTTATAGAGCACTGTTTGCATAGCAACGTCAACGATGTGGCTTTATCGCTTATCTACCAGTTTGAAAGATACTTGGGGAAAACTGGGTGGAACGAGGGATTTTTTCAAATTCTTTAAGGGAAAATATTCTTCTTGTTTGTTTAGATATATTTTTCAAGTGATTTTCAGCTTCTTTCTGCTTATCTCCCGGATTTTAAAGACATTTCAAGACGTGACATAGCGAATTCATTATCATTATTTTGAAAAAAATAAGATTATTTCAGTTTTTTTTAATGTAACATCTTTATACTTTTATCTTTCTTTGTATCTGTGCGTATTTCCGAAAAAAAAAGAAAACCTTCTTCTAAACTAATAATAATAGTAGTCGCAACAACAAAAAGTACGATCATAAAATAATTAATAATAATATAATAAAGGTGATGATGATCCAGTTATCCGGGAGAAGATCAACAGCCTCTGATTGGATAACCACTAGTAGATCAACCTGGGTTCATATCCTGGTAGACGGATTGCTACGATTCTATTTTTATGGTCCTACCCACATGTACTATTAATATGAGCACTTTTCCCTTATAAAAGCCTCCATGAAAGCATCCTGTCCCTTAACCAGATAGCCCTCGAATGCTTTGACATGAACAAATAATCTTGTTATCCGGAAAACGTAGTGCTATTTTTATATGAAAATATGTTGCAAAATCGTTTAAATATTATTCTTAATCGTTCGTTTTATTTATTTACTTTTGTTATTGGAAGACTATTGGCAGATCACTTATTAATTAAATTGTTTGAAAAATGGAATAAAAGATACCTATTGCAAATAAATTAGCTTTGCACTATGCTGAGGGGGCTGTCACGAAAGTTTAGAATCATTTACCACATTTAAATTTAAAATAAATTTCCAGTAATGCATGTAATGATTTTAAAGTTATTTACATTGGAAAATAAAAGATTTTAATTGGCATATTCGGGTATTAATGGAGGGAATACTGAAGAGTGCTTTTCAACATTTTTGTTGTAATCGGTTTGCGCTACAATCCACCTTCTAGAGAACCACTTTCTAAAGATCCACTTTCACTATCCTTTTGAGTCCACTTTCTAAAGATTTTATAGCGTAGTAATTTATCATTATTTTAATAAATTGATAAAAGTTAAAGAATTGAAAGGATACATTTTTTTAACATTTTCGTGTTTCCAAAGTCTTAAATTCATTCACCGATTCACTACCATTCCATTTGTATGCATTTTTATTCCAGTTATTTTATAGAAATATACTTAAAATTTATATGATTTTTGTTCATAAATGCTGAGAGTTCATCGCCTGTAATTTCAAAGTTCGCGAGTTCTCTGAACAAAAGCGTAGATAATTTTTCAGTGATTCTTCGTTCCGAAACTCAGAGCAGCGTTAAAAACTCATGATGCAGAGCATCGTTTTGTGCAAATAGTGGCACATCGTAGAAAGAGTAGTATAGGCACTAAACACTGGTAGTTCGACTTTTAAATCCCAGTAAATAGGTTGGCTTAATGGGAATTTTTGTGATTTTCCTCAAGGTTACCATATTGCAATATTTTCTATTCCCGACTGTAAAACTTTGAGCATGTGACGTCACGGACTCCTTATCTGCTTCAAAGCAACTGCTTCCCACCTTCTTTAGTTTTCGTTTCTGTCACTTTATGTGACGTTACTTTGTAGAATTCCTCACTTTTCTTCTGTCAAATTAAGTGACGAGGAACCTAGTGAACTGCTAAGCAATAATCGCTTAAGTTCAAGAAGAGAAACGTAAACTCAAGAAGGGTTAATTCCACTTTATTTCCTCAAAATAAGATTAACAGTCGGCCCCTTTCCTTGGGCGTACAACAAAGTCTCCACTTAGGCTTAAAATCAAAATGTTAGAAATAAGAATTAATTAATTACGAACTAAAGAGATTTAGCCGAAGCTAACACAATTCTAAACTAGTTGGCCTGTAATATTAAATTAGCCAGCGAACTATCAAAAGGCACATAATAAGGCCAAGCTTAATAACAGCTCAGAGAGACGTAGCCCAGAGGCAAAGAATCCTAACTCTCTCTCTGTCGAAGTCAGTTAAACTTGACTTAAATACTATTCTTCTTCTCATTTGCATTTAACGCGATTCTAAAAACTTATTCTGGTAGGGAGTTGTAAGTTGAAGCTAGGCAATACAAGAAAGATACAACTCAAAATAACTGTTATAAAATTAAATTATACCTTACAATGTCAATGAAGAACATTACCTTGTTTGTCTAGTGACCCTGGTTTTCCACATGCGCAGTATGAATACAAGCCACTTTCCCTTAGAAATTCTTTCACGAAAGTCTTCCTTCCCTGAGGCATATAGCCCTCGTATTTTTGGTTATACACTGGTGGACAATTGTTAAAAGAGGATCACAAATGGCTATATAGTGCATTAAAAAGTAAGTGCGTTTCGATGCTAAGCGAAATAAAATAATCCAAGAAAATTAGGGTATAATAATGAGTCACACTTTGAGCAACATTGTCCAACAGCTGTTGGAGTAATTATCCCATTCCTCTCTCGTGCACGGACAAATTTATTCCCGAGGCGAACATGAGGCAGCAGAACATCGTTAATGTATCGTTGCTGCAAGGACATGTAGGGGCAATTGCAACCATACGTAGGGGTGTCCGGCCATTGATCCTAGTACTGGCCCATACCATAATACTGCATCTCGGACCAAGGACCAAGGCGATGGCTTACGGAGTACCTTTGCTAATTAAAGCAATTACCTCTACATCTTCGTTAAGAGAAATGAACAATTCAGAAAGAGCAATGGCTGAAGGAATGAAAGAAAATTTATGTTTAAAGGTTCAGAAATTGAATAAGAGATCCACACAGTGGAAGGAGAAGTTCTTTCAAACACTTTCTTACCTGTACAGGGACTCCTGCAGCGGCAATTGAGTGTTAAAATCAGTCCTTTCCTGGATATTTTCTGGACGATAAGCAGTACCACTCTGACGCAAGATCAATTGGCGTCTATAATCCAGTAACAGATTGAGCTACTCTCATTTAAGAACAGTACACAAATCCAGTTCTAGTGAGTCTAATTACGATGTTCTCGATACCATGCAAACGAACTGTACGTTGCTATCTGGGCAATGGAATGCACACAACAGCGAGTGTGTAGCCTTCCTTGACGCAAACGTTTGGCTACAGTTTTTCGGAAGATTCGCTTTCGAGTAGCAGCAAGTAACTGATTTGCTACCTAAATAGCAGTTTTGTGCCGGTTCCGTTTCGTCGATAGCAATACGTACGTGTCTTCTGCAGGCGTCGCATTGCGAACACGACCTTCCCGTGATGTGTGCTACACATTGTATTTGTTTGAAATGATATCCAAAGCCTTGAAATAACACTGTAGCTGACGTCGAACTCCCTAGCAACATCTGTTATTCTTCGCCCTTCTTCAATGCTGCCAATAATTACGGCCACGCTTAAAATCATCTAAATGATGTCTGGAAGACATACTGAAAATTGCAAGTTCATCAATTGATACTTTCTTATTAGCTTTTGCTTTTGAACAACAAAGGTCAGTGCTTGTCAAATCCTTTATGTCTTTTACCAGCGCATCACTTGACGAACAACATGGTTAGTCCAAAATTTGCATAAACATAACACGTCTTACTGTATCTTGCACTTATGCTAATTTCCACATTTTCTTGTCTTCCATTGTGTGGTTGCTGTAGCTGCTACTGTCAACCGTCTTTAGCGATTGTTCACCTGTGTAATTTAAAATAATACATATCCTGATAATAAAATGTTATTATTATGATTTTCATCATTGAACTTCTCTTCTTTTTAAGAAGCGTTATAAAGAATGATCCTTTTTTCCATGCTTTCTCTTATAGTATAAATGTTAATACATCAACCTGGTAATTGGAAGCTATGTGGTTCGAATCCCAGCGAGGATACAGTTGATTTTTCAGCTATTTCATTCCCCAAAGATCTTCTTTAAAGTGACGCCCGAACTTGTAAAGATGTGGTAGATGGTAAATCGTCACCAAGTGGGTTTGGTTGATTGGGTCTCGTGCCTCTTTCAAGTAATCCTTTGGGTGGGGGACAATATAAGGAAATATCATTTCCCCTCACCCCCTCGGTGCTCTTTTAATCTGGATAGTTCATCTAGCAAGGCGTTAGAAAATTATGATTGAAATCTTGACGAAGGCATGGATGATTTTTTTCATTTCTAACTTTCTAAAATCTAATGGTCTCTACACTGATGGATAATTTAATTATTCAAATTTATTTTTACCTGTCAGTCTGTAGGATAATTTTTGTCAAATATTAAACTGCATTAATTTCATCTGAATTCAGTTGTTAAAATTTATTTTTCGTCAGAAAAGTTTAATCACCAAATTTACAAATATGTCAAAAGCGATTTTAAAACATTTGGAAAATGATAAAATAATATAAGCCTATGCGTGTTAAAATAAAATGTTTTTAAGGCCGCCTACTTAAAAAAAATTATTATTTTGACTTACTGCAGTTAAAATATTTTTGTAGAAGATTTAAAACTCACCCAAAAATCTTTATTCTTCCGTAAAAACTTGAATCTTTTCTTTATTGTGTTCCAGATTTAAATTCCAAGTAAGTTTAAGAGAAGGAAGAAATTACAGCTGACATTTCATTGTATTATTATATTATCCTTATTTTCCTTCAACCGTGTGTTTAACATCTGAAACATTTCAGCTTAATACATTTAGACATCTAAATTGTTCCAACCTTGCGTCAATAGATAATTTGATAATTTATTGAACAACGTGACTGTAATGGTAAAGCTATACAGGTCCTTATTTAATTTTTACAATCTCTTGCGTTTCTAATTTTAAATAACTGTTGTTTGTTTTGTTTTGTTTTGATTTGTTTTTGTAAAAGACATTTGCTACTAAGATTATTAAAACCATTACGATAAGCAATAAGAAGCAAACAAATTATTGTAAATAAAAAAAATGCTCCGTTGATTTAAATAAAATTTGTAAAAGTGTTTATGCAGAAAACTTATGCCAAGCATAAAGAGGGATTGACTAAAACGAAATGTATGAATTAAGTCCTTCGATTTTTATAGCCGAGGAAATGTATTAAAACGTGCAGTGGTATAGTCTCGATGGTCTCGAGAGCTTTACAAGCAATGGTTTATGCTTTTATGCTTTCAATAACAGCATTGATTAACTGTTATGGTATTTAATAGTTGTAACTGAAGATAAAAAATTGTAGCCCAGGAAGATTGTGAATAGAATGCTACGACTTTAAATATATCTTCTTATTACGCATGCTATGTAGCTTTAAGACTAGTTCCAGGGCTAATATTTCAAGGCTTGTATATATTGATAGGAGCTTCCTAATCAGATGGACTTTTAAATTCCTATGCAGTATCGAATTCCGGATAAAAATGCAAGCATTAGTGATAATGCGAAGCATCTTATTTTTGTCTTATTATAATGATATGGGGACAAATATATATTCTTAATACCTCCATCTGTCCACCAGTGGCCGAGCGGTAAAAGCCGCTGAACACTGGTAGTTTCGCCCGGGGTTTGGATCGCGACGAACGGGCTGGCTGCATGGACGTTTTCATTGTTTTCTCCATGTGTAACGTCGATACGAGCCAATTTCCCTTAAAAAGTCCTCCCCGAGGCGTTCCTCCGTTTCCGGGCGGAGCAAAACAAAATAATACCTCCATCTTTATACCATATAACAGTTACTTACGTACGCGAGAAAACGTTCATTGTTCGACAAAAGTTCATTGTGATCGATCACTGCCTTTTACTTTCCAATATTTTCGGTAAAAATTCTCTGAATATTTGTTCTTTATTTACTAATACTGAAATAAAACTTCCCAGTCTAAATTATTTCTAGTTGCCGTTACGAATGTCATTTAACGAAATGATTAGTGTATTTAACGTTGAACATAATTATGTTAACTCAGTCTTAGCGGAAGGTATTGCAGACATACTTAATCGATTTGTACTTTGTCTCCATTTCCCAAGCTATTCCATATAAATGCACATTTGCATTGTATGCATTATTGTAAAGAAATGACTTACAGAAATGAATTCGTCTGTGGTAAATATTAGGTATCAGTTTGATTCCATGCTTTTATCGGAATGAATAGAATTAATGTAACAGTCATTGATCAGTGTGTTTCGTTAATGATGTATTTTTGCTTCCGCCCTTTCTTCCGAAAATACATTAGTGAGCATAACTACTAAATGAAAAATAAAATCCTTTATGTTTTTGTTATATTAATATGATTAAATGCCTATTTTGTACCAATAGCTGTCTTTATCTTGGTTACAGTTAAATAAAATGCAAACAACTGTGAAAAATAATTAATATTTTATAACAGCAACACATTCTGAATCTAAATTTTCGCGTGGATTTTCGTGCTTTTATCACTTCATACACAAGGGTGTGTCATTAAACACTGTTAATGTCTTGGTTTCAGAAATAATATACGTAAAACAAATTACAGGCTATGAAACTTCGACTTATTTAAATCTGAATTTTCTATAGCATATTTTGCTTTACCCTGCGTGTAGCATATAAAAGTACCATTTGAGAAATTAGACGATTTTATATTTTGAGTAGTTATATTATTTTTCTGCATTACAGTTGTATTCCAGTCATAGTTATGTGACTTAATATTACTATCTAGAATAAACACGTTGGAAATGTATACTGCTCACACTAATCGCAACAAAGAGAATCCACAAACATGACCCTCGAATCTCAAAACCGCCTGAATTACTACCGAGATAGATGGCGGCATTTATGGACTGGCGTTTTTAACGAGCACACAAGCATTAGTGCGTTACCAGATCAATACACTTTGGCAAGATTCTGAGTTGCCTATTTTGGCGACATCGCGCTTTGTAATTCTTGCCAAAATTGAGCAGATAAAGTGATAGTATCAAAATAAGTTTTAGTTTCCAACCATTGACGATTGAAAGAAATGTGTTGAAATGTGTGGGACACCGGGGAACCTTAAACGGCTGCATTAAGCTGGATGGCATTTACCAAGATTGACGGTAACGTACAAGAATAGATAATTCATAACAAAAAGAAAAAACAAATCTTAGAATATTTCTATTATGGAGAATCGGTTTCAAGCAGAAAAGTACCAGAACGTCTGTATAGATCCTCGAGTGCTTAGCAAAGCAGAAATTTTTACAATTGTGTTCCAACACTAAGGTTGTTGTAGTACATCCTGAAGATCCGTTTGTAACTTTTAAGACAGAAATCTTCATAATGATGCTGTTACCCATCTTACCACCCATCGGTATTTAAATAAAGGTCCCCCCTGTACATAAAGGAAATGAAAATTAAACTTGCACAGCGTCTTTGCATAGGAAAAAAAGCTGGAACTCATTCACCCCATTCAGTTGTTAAGCCTTCTACTTTAGTGAACACTGGTCGACTTGTATAAAAGTGTCAGCCTATTTAGAGCGAGGCATCCTTACGCAAATGACTGATGACGAAAGACGGGAATACTTAATATCTAATATAATCCAGCGTCTTCCACTATCTGAAGATACCAACACCACTCGTGAGATCCTTTAAGACGCTTTATCACAAATGTGTTTTTATATTCACTTTGGCATATGTGCAGAAATTGTTAGAAAATCTGCACTTGTACAATAGTTTTCGTGTGTGCATAAGTATATACAGTAGTTTTTGTATGGCAGTAACATATGAAAAAGGAAACCGAAGTGTGAATGGTTTCAAATTTTAACTGAAGGGTTTAAGGTTTTGTACGCTGTCGCTGAGTTCGCAATGTACCAATCTGCCATTGCACTCACTCCCGCTAACCTTTTTTTTTTCTACTTTAGTATTTAGCAGCGTTTTCTTCTCACTTACGCCACATACAGTTCAACAACGAAACCATAAAATTTTTAACAGCTGCATAGCAGCATATGTTTAGAATTCCCGATGCACTGTTAAGCCTCGACCATATATTTTTATATTTCTTTCAGTCTTTACTCAGTTCATCATATTAATATTCAGTTTTCTTAGTAAAGATGTATTACAAAACTTCTTTTTTTGTCCTTTTATTATTAACATTTTGTGTGTTAACTATATTTCTTAAATATCACTATCTTCGTATTTATGCCACATAAAATTAAGTTCAACAGCAGAATCACAAAACATTTAAAATCAGTTCAAAAACGCGCTTTAGGAGATCGTAAGAATTCTATTGTCATTCCTTTCTTTCAAAATTGTATGTATTTTACAGTAATTCATCTTTTCAGTCATTTTCTCTTCTGTCAGTCAAATTCCGTACTTAAGTATTCAGTGCCGCATATGAATTCCTGGGTTATATACAGAGTTCATTGCCAAAGTGGTTTACTTTACATTGCTCAAACTAAGTAAGCCTTAAAATTTCGCGCTAAGGAACAAGAGGCATATGTTAGAAAAAAAAAAAGAAACGCATCAACCCTTTGATTCCCAACATTGCTGGTCAAAAAATCCCATTTTCTGTTTTTCTGCAGCCAAAATTATTCAAAAAAGATCTTTCGTTGGCGAATTAGATATTCTAGAGCCCTTCCACATTCATAAAATCTTTCAGTTCTTTCAGATTCCAGTTCCAGTCTGTTTTTACTCTCAGCTTTTAAGGAAATAATTTCAAAATTGTTTTCATTTTCCAGCAATAGACAGCCTAAGTAACTTGATTTCCTTCTTCTCTTTCTTATCGCCTTTTATCTTAATTCATAATAAAAAGAAAAACTCAGGTTTCTCTTTCCTCATTTGTACTTGTGCAGCTGATGAAGGAGGTTCTATATTTAAACCTATGAAATATGTCTTGTAAATTTATGAATATTACGCTAATTCTTGTTGCTCTAACTCCTCCACTAAACGGTATTCGGTTTGTTATCTTGATTCAAATATTTATCGATGATTTGAGGCCTTGTTTGTAGCAAAGACAACAACAATAAGAACGGGTCAGATTCAACTTCCTGCGAAGTAGAAATGCATATATCTTATTGGATATTGTAATGTTAATAATACCAGCTATTTTTATTGAAATGTAGGTTTCTTCTAAAGAAACAGTAACACTGTGATAGTTGCCTGTAGTTTATCTATGACTGCTTATCATTTGTTATGTTTTTACTTTAAAAGCTTCATTCGGAAATGAAATTATTCGCATAATTTCCCCCTCTCGATTTTTGGGCTATATTAGCAAAGAAAGGGGGGGAATATCCAAGGAAATATGATATTTCTTTATCGTAGGATTACGCTCTCATAAAACTAGTTGAAATGTTTTAACTAATTTTAATAAACGGTTCAGAAAATAATTCGATTTCAAATTATTATGGAAACAGATTTAGTTTAAGTGATTTTTTAAATATTTTTACAAATTTTATATACGTGTAAATAATTTAAATGAAATCATATGTAAATTGTAGTATTTCTTGTGTAATATAAAAAGAAAGGATTCAGATTGTGAAGCATCGACGAAAACAAATAGGGTTTCAGGGGTAGGCCCATTTAATCTTGATGTAAATGGCTATCTTGCCAAGTGCTGAGCTAGCAATGGTTTTGCGGCTAATTTTTTTAGCCAAATTTGGCGAGAAAGCGCCAAATGTCGTCAGGTTCGTCCGATTCTGTGTAATTGTAACTGGTCCAATCCCCTTGTAACTGTGTGTACCTTCCAGCAGTTTCAAGAAATCGAAGGCACTGGAAATTTCTCAGCGGATGAGGGAAAACTATGCAATACTAGAGAGAGCATCAGTTTAGTTAATTTTAGTTCACAGTACTGAGAGATCACCGTGCGAGCTGTCGTTTTGCATTGCCTTGTGTTTAACATTCTGAGTAGTTTGAAGCCGTAACTACTGTCTGTGCTTAGTCACACTTAGAAGAGCTGTATGAGTACTTTCGTGTGAAATGTTCCAGAACTGTAAGGTGTTTCTTTTGGGGAAAATAAATTTCACAAAGTTATCATTAGCCGTGTGCGCATTCAATCCATTTGAACCCATGCGCATATAACAATATTATTTGCAAAATTGATTTAACACGTGTGGGGGGGGCGAAAGTACTCGAAAAGAAATATCGTGTTCATGCCATTTTTTCCATGACCACTTTAGTTTACATGCTGCTCTAGTTTACGAAGGCTAACTGTTAACCTGAAACAAATTATGTATGCTCAACTTCAACATAAAGCTTTATGTATGTGAGTGTTCTGCTTCTCTTCTCGCTAATGTTGTAAAGGTTTACCCTATACCTGTAAGTATTAATAAAAAATAATATTAATCAAAAAAGGGGAAGAAAATAAGCGAGGAAATACGATAATTGAAATTTATTTTTAAAAGTGTGAAGTATAACTTATTTTATTTAAATATTTGTTGGAAGAAGGATATCTTGTTCTCATATTTAATTTTTACATTACGTAGATTTAGTTTATATACAGGGTGTTTATAAAGTCCCGGACCCATTTTGATGTTTAATAATTCATAAAATAATAAAGGTAGATAAAAATTAATAATTCATAAAATAGTAAAGATAGATTAAAATTAATAACATAAATGGTTAGATAGATTCAAAAAGTTTCACGACCCTTGTCCATAAACTTCCACGTGTGTCCCCTTCGTCGCACGGAGAATATCGAGTCGATATTCAATTTCACGCCAGGTACCAGCAAGCATGTCGGCATTAACAGAGGCTATTGCGGTTGTAATTTCTGGCTTTTAGGTCATCCATGTTCGACACTCTCCTCCTGTAAACGTTGTCCTTTACAAATCCTCAAAGGAAAAAGTCAGCGGCGTTATATCAGGTGATCTGGGTGGCCAAGGAACTGGACCTCCTCGCCCAATCCATCTTCCTGTAAAATGGTCATTCAAAGATTTACGAACGATGGTACCCCAATGAGGTGGTGTACCCTCTTGTTGCAAAAAGACATGTGGCTGAAGCTCTTCTAGTTGTGGAAATACGAAGTTTTCCAACATGTCTAAATATACGACTGATGAGACCGTCTTTTCTGTAAAAACGGAAGGCCCATTGACTCGGTCGTGCAGTAGTCCACGCAACACATTAAACTTTGGGGAATCTCTTTGTGCCTCACGGTATTCATGGGGGTTTTCAGATCCCCATATGCGCACATTATGACAATTATTTAAATACGAAGTTTTTCAACATGTCCTAAGTATACGACTGATGAGACTGTTTTTTCTGTAAAAAAGAAAGGCCCAATGACTCGGTCGTCCACACCACACATTAACCTTTGCGGAATCCCTTTGTGCCTCACGGTACTCATAGGGGTTTTTAGATCCCCATATGCGCACATTATGCCATAAGCAGACCATATTTAGAAAAGTACAGATATTTAGACTGGAAAATGAAATTATCTGAAATTAACCACACGCGCAGACGATATTTACAAAAGTAAAGATATTCGAGCCTGAAAAGGAAAATATATAAGTTATTCCATCAATAAATGCCATATGTTTGTTTATATTTTCATTATTTTATGAGTTAATTAACATCAAAATGGGTCCGGGACTTTTTAAACATCCTGTATTTTAAAATCAGTTCTTTAGGTTTCGTTTTAAATTTATTTTCTTTTCATTTAATTACTCATCGATGTGTCTTCTTTGTTTACGCCACTTATTTCTCTGTTTACGACAACTCTCTTTGAATCTCGATATATTTCTTTTTTTACTGAACTTTCCCTCTTTCCTTTAAAGAAAGGGGGAATCTGATATTTACATTTGCGATAAAATGAGGAGTGTTTACTAACTTGAATCAAATTGCTTGAGCAAGAATAGAAAAAATGCGCTTTTATCGACTCTGGCAGAAAAATCTGTAAAATTTTATTTTTCTTTATGCTGAGGGATTGGGAGGGAAATCGAGAGTTGGGTTTATAACAGTATGGCGCTAAGGCTCTCTCTGTGTTGCCTAAGATTTTATAGCAAAATCGGTTTTACTTCAGCATTTAGTTACCAGTTTAAAGAAACATATACTTTTTAGGAGTATTTTAAAATAGATGGCGTAAATGCGAAACTAAATTTATGAGTTGATAATCAAGAAAAGTAATTTTGTAAGTAATGTTGATAAACTCAAATAATGGCATATCCCACGAGGGCCATTTGCATAAAGAGAATGAGTACAAGAATTTTACTACACTTTTTATATTACATATTTTATATATTTAAAAAATTATAGTAACACTAAATAGGTGTGATAAAAGCTGCTTCGAGGAAATATTCGGGATAAAATTTTAACGTTTCCTCTGTTTAAAATGATCACCGTATTTAAAAAATTACACTAAGTATGGTACGAAGGCGGTTTTCGAACAAGAATGAAGATCACATTTTAATGTCTTCTCTGATCACTAATTTATTTGTACGGCTATCAGTTTCTTCAACGTAGATATGGGTTGTAATGAGCGAATAAGATTACAGAATGCTGTTGATTCGTCGTTAATTCTGTTTTTGGCAGCTAAAGGAGTTGATTGTGTGTTGTTTTCGTTATTTTCTTTATCAGTTGTGATTTTGTGTCTGTAACTTAGATACATGTTCTTTTTAGAAAGGATTTTACAGAGGCATCTCACCTAATACATGTAACTCTAAAACCTGGTGTTCCAGAAATAACTATCTAATTAACGTATTAAGTTAATTAACTTTATAGTTATTAAACTTTTTATCTAAGTTGTAGAGATATTAGGTATTTTTTCTGAAGCAAGAGTCATGAAAAATGAGCAATGCCTTCTCCGGGACTCAAAACACGGACCTCTCGAATCCGCGCCGAGTGTGCTGGCTACTACGCCATAAAGGCATGCTAAGAAGGCGGGAGAAATACCTTAGAACGTTACTAAATTAAACTTTTTTGTGTTTTAAGTTCAGCATTGAGTAAACCCTTTTATACTCATTAGCGCTTGCTTTTCATCTTTCTTGTGGCTAAGTCGATAATATGTTAAACGCTGGTATTTAGTTCTCTGTTCGGTGGCAAATGGGTTGTCTGCATGGGGCTTCCTTCGTTTTCACTATGTGTAACATGATTATGAGCTTTTACCTTAAAATGTCCTCTACGAAGGCATCCCTTCTAAAACAGACTGCTTTGTCTGCTCTGCCATAATCAACAGAGTAACGATTTCTTTGCTGTATTTAATCGATTAAGATTTTCCTCTTGTCTGCAGTCATAAAACTCGAGCCTGTCTCATGGCTGAAGAATTTTCCTTCTTAAAATTTTATGACTACATCTTCTGTATTTTATTTCCTACAACTTCAGTGGCTTTAAAATTGGAGTATTTGCATATCATTACGAGACAAGAGATAAGAGTCTCCAACGATAAGACAGGTAATTTTTGTGCTTCGCAAAAATAAGACCTAACTGATAATCCATTAGTGAATTGTTTTTTCCCTGTAAAAATATCTTACGTTTATTAAGAGCTTAAATTTTGTTATCGTCAACCTCAGTTGTTTTAAAATTACAGTAGTCTACTTTATTAAATCTTTTATGTTTTTATTCCCATGATTATGTTCTTGCGTCTTACAGACCAGAACGCTTCAACCATAAGTTACGCAGTGTTTCTTTCCCATTTTTTAAAAATTGTTCAATTGTTCATTTCTGAAAGATCCTTACCATTTAAACAAACCTTAATGTATAAAATGCATGCAATGTGTCTCTCGTCTTTGTTGGTCCCCAATCCTAGCTAGAGTTAATGAACCGTGAATGTAAGACGCATGAAATAAACTATGCTTCATCAATTCCATTCGAAAGGGGGGGTGGTGGTTGAAGGCGCAAAAAAATATTCCCATTTCCTGGAAACGAGCTCGCGAATACTACGCAGGAATTAAATCCTCCGCCTCCCTCCCAGGATAGACACAATAAAATTAATCGAATCTCCCAAGTAAGTAACGTACAGAACCTACCTACCGGGAATAATCTAGAACTCTGTGCCTGCCTTTCATTGGGGCAGAGAAGGGTGGAAGCATACCTCTCCTAGCAACGGCAGAAACGCTCACGGAAGCACTTTTATCGATAGCAATACCCTTTCGTCGATATATACATATAACGGATGGGTATGTTTGTACAAGGAAGACCCAGCAGGAAGTTACTTCTCTTAATGGAAAATATATCAAACGAGAGGTACTGCTTGCGTGTCTAAATCGTTCCCCACGTCCTTCAGAAGACGTGTTATTTAGCAAAATTGCTTTACCCACTATTGTCTCTAGGATACCACTCTTGGCGCTTGGGATTTTCTCCCAAAGAGAGGAGAATGTTTCAAGTTATTAGAATGTGCCTTTTAATTTAAAATCTTTGTTGTACATGCTGTGAGGAGGGAATGTGGCTGCGGTTGATT